>MU187661.1:27032-37266 GCA_016904865.1 Pissodes strobi | reverse complement strand
GGCTAGTGTCCACACCACTCTAAAATAAAATACGTTTTGGGAATTATGCGAGATATAGACATTCTTTAATTTTTTTTGACTTTTCTGATGGGGTGGCAATCAACTATATTACCACTGAAGGATTCTTCATAGTATACCTAATCACCCTGCAAAATTCCATGAACGCACATCAACTTGGCTAGTGTCCACATCACTCTGAAATAAAATGTCTTGGGAGTTTTACTAGATATAGACATTCATTAATTTTTTCTGCCTTTTTTGTCAATGAAGGATTCCCCATAGTATACCTAATCACCCTGCAAAATTTCATTAACGCACATCAAGTTGGCTAGTGTCCACACCACTCTGAAATAAAATACGACTTAGGAATTTTGCGAGATATAGACATTCTTTCATTTTTTCTGACTTTTCTGGCAATCAACTATATTACCACTGAAGGATTCCCCATATTATACCTAATCACCCTACTAAGTTTCATCAGTGCACTTCATCTTGGCTAGTACCCAGACCTCTTTCAATTTTAATGAGTTTCATGACAAATTACAACATATTCACATTTTCCATTAATTTCGATCACCCCTGGCGGTATGGATCTTCATTTTCCATCGCTGGCACTCACAAAAACATTTCTCTGCTCCTAGGAAATATCACATTGTGAAATCTATTAAAATCATATTCATTTTCGGAACATAATACAAATTTCCGGCCTTGAAGTAACTGGTAGGTTTTGCGTTCTCGCGTCATTTTATGGCTGGGCTTAGTTACTTAGATATTTTTTAAAAGCTGTTTAAATAAAATAATGTAATGTGCGAAAATTAACGTTTGCTCTTGATGAGTTTTTTGATTTGGCACAATTGTTTCTGTTTGTTTAAAAAATAAACTTTAAATTTTTAAGAAAACTGAATTTTTAAATGTTACCTATTCTTTTCAGTTTGAACCTGTGCAATAGAAAATGACTTGCATCACTATAATAGGTTTCTTTAGCTTTTTTGTCTACTTTTTGCCGCATATATTTTGTCTGATACCAATAACAAACAACGACTAAAAACACTTAGGTACTTGACTCAACGTTTTCAAAAAAAAAAATTGAACTGGTTGACTTTGTACTGTTGAATGATAAAATGTTTGACACTTGTGATAATTATTTTAAATGCAAAAAATAGATAGGGTATTCCTAAATATGTTAAAATATCACTTACAATATTTAAATTGCCTTCTACAGAACTCTGTTCGGTAAGTTTTTTTAGAAAATAAGCAGCTTCAATAAGAACTTTTTTCTTCATTTCGAGCATGCCTTGGGTTAGTTTTGCTTAGTTTTTGTACGTTGCGGCCCCGTAGCGAGCGGAGGGCATTGTATGAAGCGACATAAATACAAATGTAAACGTCTTAGACATGGGAATATTTAATCAAAGGTAAACATTGTGAAGCTCAGAACTCGTCAGGCGGGAGGAATCGGGCGGTTATTTTCAAAGAGAAGGTCTGCCCTTAAACAGCCGCGGTCACAATTTATAAACCAGCTGGGAGGAAATTAGCCTTTGACGAGGGAAGGGAGGGAGCGCAACGTTGCCAATTCTTGGCAACCTTGGCCAAACGTATAGAATTACCCATGTCTTTACGTTTCAGCAAATTCCTTCCAACGGCTCTAGTGGTCCAGTGGTACGATATCTCTTTGTGATGCTTCTGCCAGGGTTCGATTCCCATCAGTGGCAAGACTTTTTTTATAAGGTGTGTGTTACTTTTGCGGAGGGCATGCATGAAGTTATAATAATACTCTTTTAAGTTAAAGGTAAAGGAAACTGAGAATTGACGACATTGTCGTCCCCTGATTTATATTTTGTGACCGTGGCTGTTTAGGTTTAGGTTAAAGCTGGATTTATAGATTGACATAGCATAAGCATAGCATAGACATAGCATTGCATAAGCACATTACAAAAAATGGTCCGTTTATAAATATAGGCTTATGTTATGTTGCGCCTGAGCCGTAAATCGCAAATACTAACCTTACAAATATCATAATTTTGTTTAAATTTTTTTAAAGAAGTATATTATAGAGTCTTATGTATATTAATTTATAAATCCTTACCATTCTCAAAAAAAAACATGAAGCCAAAACACCAAACTTTATTGAACATCGCATATGTCATTCTCTCAAAAGGTAAATACAATTAAAATTCTGTTTCATTGGTCGAACATAAGCACATAGCATAAAAAGTTGAATATTGGTCAACTTCTTATGTCAAGCTTATGTTGTGTCTTATGTTATGTCGATCTATAAATTGCCTAATTTAAATATTAATGTTTAACTTCTTATGCTTATGCTATGCTTATGTTATGTCAATCTATAACTCCATTAGTGTAAATTAAAAGAAACACTAAGAGCAGTACATTAGAAATATAATAACAGGTTTAAATCACAACCAAGTAAAATGGATTAAAATTAAATGATCAACCTTAAAGGAATCGTACATTTTCATAATAATAATCTGTACACTTATAAATATGAGATAAGCGTAATCACAGCATAATTTTGACTACTGATATAAAATGCAGGAACGAATTCGAATAGGAAAGGGTAGTAGTAGACGATAGTACATTTGCACGAATTCAGGCAATATCTTATTATCTTATTGTTGACGTGTGTTGTATTTTGTGTCTGGATACTATTTAAATTATTCCGATTGGCTTTTATAGCAAATGTACGATAACGACGCATCTCAGGTAAAATAAAAAAAAGGAACAAGAAAAAAAGAGAAAAAGGAAAAGGATATATAAATTAAAAGGCTGGGCCCGTTGAGCTCCCCTTGTAGCAGAAAAGAATGCCTGCATTTCCTGTGAAATATCAGTTATCGTCCGCGTATCGAAAACAAATCATATTTGTAGCAGTAGAGACTCCAGGATCTTTAAATATAAGGCTGGGCCCGTTGAGCTCCCCTTATCACAGAAAAAATATTGGTCTGGTCCCGTTGCGACCCACCACACTGCCAGATCCTTTTAGAGCAAGTAGCTCGCATCTCGACCCGTTGTGTCGCATGCCAAAAAGATGAGTTATACCAGCTATAATCGCATAACTTTACCAAACACGGGCGTTATTAAGCCCCCTGACATAGGATCAACAAAGTTAAACATTGCTAATGTTATTGTCTGTTTCCGCAAATGGGTAGTACGTGCATGGTTGGTAGTTAGATTAGTTGGGTTAGTTTGGGTTAGTCCCTGCATTTTCCTGTCCTATTTTCATTATTGAATCTGTAATTTTACGATTCCATTTCTTGCTGTGTTCTTGACTTATCATATATTCATTTATTGTAACTGCTATATTTTATTTTTACACTGTCTTGTTTAAAGTTCTGCAATTCTATGTGATAGACCTATCGTCGGTTAATTATCTTCGGCTGATTTTACTAGGTTTTACTTTTTATTGTTTATTGTTTTGACATATCAGTGTTTGAAATAACAAGATCTTTCTGTCTCACCTTGTCCTAGTTAATCTTTATCTGGGGTAAACTTGTCCACTGTACTTTACGAATGTTGTAGTTACGTGTTCTCTCCTATATCGATAAAATCCACCTGCGAGTGAGATGATATATTTAATTACGTGGCAAATATATATGTTGTTTGGCATCCAGTGACTTTTATTCCTAGCATTAGGAAGGCAGTATATTTTCAGGGCGGATTTAAAGTATTAGCGTAGTAAGGCATAAAACTCAGCGCGGCAGGAAAGTGGTCCTAGAAGGGTAGGTAATTATCAGTTTAATAGGAAAGGAGCGTGTATCAAACTCTATAACAACGACTACAAACACAACGCAATTTTGGGTCCTAACCAACCATTTGCGCAAGCGCTATCAATAAATGGTATTAAATAATCTATGACGACTTTACTTTTGACATGCAAATGCATGCCCTGGGTATGGGTTGTTTCAGTAGTTCGGTGGTAATAGTATAAGATAAGGTTACAATTTAATTTTGCCTAGTGAATCGAGTAAAGTGCTTGAATAAGGGAAATAAAATTTACTTTACGTTACGAGCTAGACATAGGTTTGCTTTAGGCGCCAGCGGATAGGTTTGCCCCCCGGCGCCGACATTTCTAGCTACGCCACTGGTTGGCTTAGTCCGGAGGGTCCAGCGATTAGCTCAACAAAATTTACGGGAGAACTTTCCATTTCTTGCCTAGATCTTTTTGTACCCTAAAACAAAAAAAAAATACAATTTTAAGTACTTTCTGGAAGTAAAATATTTCATTAAGCACATGGGCCATAATAGAAAACTTAAGGTCAGTTATCATATACTAACAACAAATGTTTTTTTATAGTTTGGGTGATTTTCTTGAATCCATCATTTTCGATTAGGGAATTTCTTGAAACCAATATCTTTGGTTGGATATATACTGGCTGCCGGGCCTGTTCTTGTTCCTTAACAATTAAGTTTTAAAATAGTGTAAATTGATTTTAATACATATTAGTGTGCTAGTTTGGTCTCCCTGTAAAATTTAAAATGTCCCATAAATTATAAATGATAGTTAAGTTTTAATCCAGAGACCTTTATCTAATGGGTGTGTTGTTCAGACAATGCTTTGTTTTAAACTGGATTTATAGATTTACATAACATAAGCATAGCATAGACATAGTATAGCATAAGCACATTACAATAAATGGTCTGTTTATAAATAAACAAGCTTGTGATATGGTGCATCTGAGCTGTAAAGCGAAAATAATAACCTTACAAATTTTATAATTTTCTTTATATTTTCCAAAGAAGTATACTATAGAACCTTATGCATATTAATATTAATTTAAAAATCCTTACCATTCTCAAAAATAAAAAGAATACAAAAAGCCAAAACAGCAAACTTTATTGAATATCACATATCCTTAGCTCTGTTCCAACTGAGCAAGAAACCGTACATGGGACGGTAATTTCCAGTGGCATAATTCGTTTATCAACATGACAGGTACTTATCACCTCCAAAAATGAAATTGACAACTAGAAATGACGGTCCCTCGTACGGTTTTCTAGTCGGTTGGAACAAACAAAAGGCAAATACAACTATAATTCTGTATTCTCATTGGTCGAACATAAGTACATCACATAAGAAGTTAAAAGTTGGTGAACTTCTTAAGTCAAGCTTATGTTATGTCGATCCATACGTTGCCTGACTAAATTTGAATGTTTAACTTCTTATGCTCATGTTATGTCAATCTATAAATCCAGCTTTATAATATTGGTCCATGCCGAGGTCCATGCTTTGTTTTGTACCAACTTTTCATTTGACATATGTAAAAACTGTATATGAATATTGACATTAAAGATGATTTGATATCCAAATCCAACAACAAATACTTACTTGCTTTGGCTTTGCCCTTTCTTGTAAATATTTGGGTAGTGCCTCGAAAATAATTGGTATTGCACCATCATGGAGGCGAGTCCTTGTGCCAATTTTATAAAAGCAAGACTTTTCAAAATGATTGGAACAAAGCTTGTCATTTTTTGTGGGCACCCAATCTGCCCTATGCATATTTTTGATCCACAGTGCAAGTCTGTCGGGATCCTGCATTGGAAATCTAGAACAAGATGAATTTTTAACTACATACCACAGAATCACAGATTATACCTAACTACGCCACTGACCCAAACTAATCTGATAAGCATAATTTATGACTTCAAACATTTATTATAATGTCGGGAAATGAAAATAATACTTGGAATTAATAAAACTGGTTTGCTTTGGCTATGGCACGGTGAATATTGGAAGCATTTTACTTATTTTTACTATTAAATTGGAAAAATTTTACATTTTTGTAACTATATAACCAAAGTTAAATATCGATTTTTACCTGTGAAATGTAATTCCAGTCACTTTTTCTCGTTTCGGCCTTTGCAGCCATACGCTGAACAACCTACCATGCTAAATTACCAAATTATTTATAAACTAAATAGAAATATTAGTCAGAATAACATAAAATTTGCTAAGTGTCACCAAAAATTCTTGTCACCATGGTATGGCGGCCGATCGATTTTTGACCTCACACGCAGATCATTGCCGAATATGCGTGTTACGGGTCCATCTTCTTTCTTCGTCTTTGAACCCATATATTTAATACTACTATATCGTGAGTCGAGCCAAAATTTGTCAGAAATCAAAACGAGATAGAATGATCGAAGTGTACTTTCAGCGTTGAGCGCAAGTCAATTATTTCAACCAATAAGCGTTGCCCCTTCGATTATCGATCGCCTCCACGTGTGCGTGGTCGTATAGAGCGCCGAATTGTCAGCTCGTTTGCCGTTTTGTTGTTTATTGCCGTTTACCATATATTTAATAAATATATGCCGTTTATAGTATTAAAGTCATTGTGAGTCGTCCATTTTGATGTTTACTGTTTGCTTTGTACTTTACTCAAATCGCTATACTTACTTTGTTTATTGTTATTGCGAAGTTTTTGTTGTTTGTTGCCGTTTACAGTCGTTCATTTTGGTGTTTACTGTTTGCTTTGTACTTTACTCAAATGCCTATACTTACTTTGTTTATTGTTATTTCAAACTTGGACAATTTGTCGGTGTGAACTTGTAGTGAAGATGCCAATCATAGAATACAATTATGTAAATTAATTAAGGATTTGTACAGAAATGTGAGATTTTTCCATGAAGCCAAACAAATGTCGTCTAAAGAAGAATACCTATAATATAAGACAAAAATACACTATTTCATTTAAGGGGCAATAAAATTTGAAGTGTGATAATATCATGTTTTATTTACCTCTTAACCCAAAAATATATAAATGAATATCTACAGTTACATCCCGTTTGAAAACTAAGGTTCATATTATTTTGTAATCATATGTTGTTTTTCAATTATTTCTCTGCACCACAAATATCTATTCATTTTTGGAATATCATTAAAGTTATACGACAAATAAATTTCCTAAATTATATTGTTAACATAAATACTAATTTATGATTAGGGCGTTTCACCCTGACTTGGATTTCAAAACGTACATACCATATTTATGATTTTAATATGTGAAATATACTATACTATTTGCCTCGCTAGCTCATGCGCAAATTAACCAAAGTACACATCAAGCAAGTGCAATGAGTGCGACAAGTACATCCTCGGCGAACTGCAGTTCCATAGTAAACAAGCTTGACACACGATATAGTAGTATTAAATATATGTTTAAACCCAACTAATTAGGCAGATAAGGTAGAAAACTGCAAATTTTTACTTTGCACACCTTTCAAATTTTGCAACTTTCTTTTTGCGTGACATTTAAGTCAGTATTAGAAGTGTTTTGTGACACGTTACATATTGCACAAAGCACTTTTGAAGCCAAAAGTTGAAAAATAAATCACAAAATAAACCTGTTTAGTAATACATTTAACGCGAAAACTCCAAATTTTACGTTAATGATGAAAATTTACTTGCAAGGTTGATTAACACTTCATTTTTAAGGAGGAAAATATCCCAGTTCAGGTGCATGTGAATAGCAACTTGTCAAACTAACTAAATAAACGCGGTACGCGCGCTTATGTTTAAACCAACCACACACCACACCTAACCGAAAACCAACCCACACGAACCAAAACTAACCCAGACGAACCCTAATTAGCAAAGTAAAGAGACGCTTGTCTCTTTACTGCCCCAAACTAAGTGAAACCAACCGAGACTAACCAAAACTAACCCATACTAACAAAAAATAACCCAAACTAATTAACCAAAGTAAAAAAAACAAGCGCCCTACGCGCCCTTGGCTTCAGTATCCCACATTAAGCAAAAATAATCGAAACTAACTATAATTAACCAAACAAGCATATTGAGACCAGCGCGTTACGCGCTTAACCAATCCCGCCTAACACAATACCAAAATTAACCCAAACTAACAAAACAAGCGCACTACCCGTGGTAATCTCTTAACTAATCCAAATGAACCAAACAAGAGCGCATTTGTCTCTCTTACTTTTGGTCGTCAATAAATTAGCGTCTTTATATATTTATTATTTTAACAAACACAAAGTACCTACTTCTGAATCACCATGTATCTATAAAGTGTTGGTTGACTTTCTCCAACAAAATACTGTATTTTGAAACCGAACAGAAATTACACTTGGCAACACTTTTCGTACGACAGCTGAGCCATGCACTAGCGTCTGCCTACAGCAAATTTTCAACCTTTGAACCTGCGCATTTGGCAGCAGCCCTGTGTTGTCGTTCTAATATTTCACTTCACGCATGGCCCTCCGCTCACTCCGGGAGCGCAACCAAACAAAACTAACCCAATCAACCCAAGGAAATGCCCAAAATCAAGTTTGAAGAATAAATGAATTAGCACGTACGCATGGGTGAAGGCTCAAAATTTGTGTAGGTAGACCTTAATAGCAACATGGGCAAAGGCAAATTCCTACGCGAGCAACAAAATCTGCCGCGGCGCTGCATGACGAAAAATAACACCAACATTGAACACAAATATTTAAAAACAAATAAATGATCCGCAATTTTTGTTTCAGATATTGTCAAATAACTGTGCGCACTAACGATTAGTATATCTAACACTTTTATTCGTGTGACACTAAAGTGATATATCACCGAAAAGGGTATTAAATACACGTTTTTAGACATTTAGCCATAGATAAAGCACTAAAAAAAAACATTTAGCTCACTCGCACGTTAGGAAACTCCTCGCAAGCTGGTCGTTGCCTAATTTGGTGCTCGTGCGAAAAAATATGGTCTTTTAAAACTAGCATCTATTTACCAAACCAACCCTAGAAATTCCCATTCTATGAAGTAAAGTCACTATCAATGTTTGACAAATGCGACACTTTGATGAAAGATTATGTCATACATCAAAGATGTTTTAAATATAAAGTTAATAAAGAAATAATCGCATAAAATTCGGGGAATACATTCACGTATAATACAGATCATGTGCGGCAACAGAACAGAACCTTTTTGCAATGGGATGTAAGAGTAAAAGTAAAAAATCTTCAGATATCACCAAAAAGCAGTCAAGCCATTCGAAAGTAAGAATTTGCGTACACCTAATTATTTACCTTAACTCAAATATATATTTTTAATTTCTAATGTGTAGTGCAAAGAAAAACAGCCTACAAGTCGCTGTCAATGCTCACGTCTTTTCGATGCCTCTTTCCCGTATAAAGATCTTCCGCCTCCAGCTCCGCCTGATGGGCGGATCGATTTATGGGATTTACAGTTTTGTCGTTGGTGGGGATGGAATTGGGTGCGGAAAAGAGAATCAATTGGAGGATCTACATCAAAGAGCGGCGAGCAAATAAAACCATGTTTAGCTTCAACATGTAGGTAAGGGCGATATATTTTTAACTAATTCAATAGATCAAAACGATAATTAAGTTGTCGAATTAGTTTAAGCATATTTATATTCAAAACTTATATAGCCATTATATAGGTTTGACTTAGAACAAAATAACCGGTACCACTGGTACCATATCAGGTATTTGGTACAATGCGATAGATCTTTAGAGGTTAAGATAGGAAAGTGCAAGTCATTTTGCTCTAGATCAAACCGTTTAGATTATGGAGCCTTCCAAAATGTCAATTTTTAGGTACTAGTCAATATTTCGAAAAGAATTGAATTTAGGTATAGGATATATTATATGGGAAAATTCACAATTTGGGTTAATAGTTTTAGAAAATCGAATAATTTAGAGGTTATAACATTTAAAGAAACAAAATTTTGATGTCCCACTGTTTTTCGAAACACCCTGTATATAAAGCTATGTTAGAAACATATACCTCTCTAAAATCCACAAAACTTTTATTCGAAAATTTACAGTTAACATCTAGTCTGACGTTCTTTTTTATTATACCGAGCATTCCCAAATCAGTGAATAATGTATCAAAAGTAATAATGGGAGAAAACACTTTTGAAAAGTGGAAATAAAAATCTTCCAAGCTCTTTTTTCTCTTGTAACAGAAAAAATTGGAATTCCCTTCAGGAAATGTCTTAAAAGGCCCAAGTTTTCAAGACCCTCTTAAAGTCCCAGCGCCCACAGAAGAGATGGGGCGGCGACGTGTCGCGGACGTGGCAGAGACGCGGTAAGTACGTAGGCGCGGTTAAGATCTTTCTATACTATTGCCATCATATAAACACGAATTTTCTTCTGTTAATTCAATTAAATGCACGTTAAGTTCGGAGTCGCCCATTTCAAACAAATGTCTCGCCTCTTCAATGAGCCTCTGGAGACTAAAAAGAAACGCGGCTCGGTC
>MU187661.1:4752-27022 GCA_016904865.1 Pissodes strobi | reverse complement strand
GTCCCCGTCCGACGTCCGCGCCTCGTCTCTCTGTGGGCGTCGGGCCTTACTAGATTATTTAAAACCACATATGGGTATGTTGGTAGGTTACATCACATCGAAAGATAATATACCTGTTAAACTAATCTAGCCTTATATGTTAAAAATATTTCAAATATTTTAGAATATTTATTTATAATATAAAGTTACCTCTGATTTGGGTAAATATTGTGTAATGCAATATCACCATACAATAAGTGCAGTATATTTAAGTACCTACTTTTTCATGTATAAGTTAAGTTGTATCGCCACCGGATAATACATTTGGTTTAGAGACACTGCAGAAAAACAGTATCCGACCAAGGACAAATGTCCAATGAAACCTGTGTGTGCTAGGTTCAAAAAGGCATCCTTTTCATCTAATGAGTCCGAAATAGAACCAAGTCATCAGACAGCTCTAACGCCCAAACAACAGTTCAAGGCGATGTGTAAATGTTTGTTGGGCAAGAAGAACACTCCGGCTGGTATGGCGAAATTATACAACACACCTTCCACCAGTGTAGTTGCTGTTAAGCGACAAGAGAGGTAACAAACAACTAGCAATATTCATAGTTAGTTATACTTTTAGAAATGCTGTTATATTATTCCCATCAAACATTCAAATTCAATCAAATTGTTATTTGTCCCAAATCAGGAGCGATGATTCGTGCTAGTAACACAGCTTATACACACAATAAGAGCGATCCTGTTTTGTCGCTAGCAACCGCACCAAATTTCTCAAATCTACACGTGACTGTCAAAACGTGACTGTTAAACAGCGATCGAAACGCTGGACACATTCTACTACATGGGCAGTTGAAACGCGACTGTTTCGCAGCTGCGACGGTTACTCCTACGTAGATGCGGCACAACCGCATATTTTCGCCTCGTGTAGTCTGATTCGCGTTTATGACGCTAGCGGCCGCAACTCCTCCAGAGGCAAAAACGCTCATGTAGATAGCGTCATTTAAGGGCCATTCTATACGGGCAGTTAAAACGCGGCTGTTTTGCCGCTAGCAACCGCACAAAATTTTTCGAAACTACACGTGACTGTCAAAACGCGACTGTTAAACAGCGACCGAAACGCTGGACTCATTCTACTTGGCAGTGGCGGCTCGCGGCTTTGAAAAGTGGGGAAGAGCTAGCGACATCGACAGAAGGAACAGCGCCACAGGCCAAACTGACAAAATTATTTAATAATTATTACCGGTATTTTTTAGGTAAAGCATCAAAAAATAAAATATATTCATATTGTATTAGCAACAAAATGATTTGTTGCTAACCACATGTCTACGAAAAACACATTAAAACTAGAATATATAGAAAATATCTCTTGTATAATACTATAATGGATCAACCGTGGAATGTAAATAAAAAGTAATTCCAAGAATTCACGGCGGAATGTCTCCTAATAAACTCGCAATAAACGAAACAACGTGCTTTCGCGTTGGACGCGTTGATCTGAGAATGGAAGTGCTACACGCCAGCTCTTCCAATCATTGAAATCCAAACAAATGTACGACCATTACGACGTCATCGTTGTAATGGCAACCAACTAGTTGCGCTTATATTTTTGATGACTCTTTTTTTTTTTTTTTTTTTTTTTTTTGTGGTGTTAAAATGCTCCCTTTTGCACCCCCCCGGTTGAGGGTAGTGTGGGACTCTCCTCTCTGGGCATACCCACTAAAAATTCACCATCTTCCATTGATGCTAGTGACTCTTGTCACTCTTACATCATCCTTCATTGGCGTGTTGGCCTCCTGTTGTTCTTGATGATTCTAGGCAGGATGTTGTGTTTGTAATATGATGTTTTGGAGTGTGTGTTAGTGAGTTAGTTATTTTTGGGGTTTTTCTGTAGTATTTAGCTACAGTTTTTTATGGGTTAGTAAGTGTTAATATTATTTTTGGTGGTTTTTTATTTTTATGATTTTTATGTGTTTTTTGTGTTTATTGTGGCTCTCGTAGGCTTTTGAGCCTTGCTCTTCTTGGCCGATCTTCCCCGTCAAAAAGTGATTATTATTATTATTATACCAGATCTTTATTATATTTCATTTTACAATAATGTCCTACTTAGTAGATAATAAACGATTACTATACATAGTTTGACACGTTTCGCTCCGGCCTTCAGAGAAGCACCGCCAAGCCGCACAAACCTACGCACAGAACATCCCTCTAGTCGAGGGGGGCTGTTGAAAGGCCCTTAAATCTACTTTTTGTGACCAATCAGAATATGTAATGTTCCCTGGGATCAGATCCCATCAACATAGCTATCAGTGTGTCGCATAATGCTTGTAGATGGTAAAATAGATTTCAGGTGTTGCGTTTTGTTGAGTGTTATTTTAATTGTGGAGAAAATACAATTTAAAAACTCCACTTCCCGTTTTGCAATACACTCACTCATTCACTCTCTATCATTCACACCTATTTACATAATGTACAATATGTACAATATATAAAAAGAATGGGAGTTGCTTATAGCAAATCCCCGGTGAGAGTGGAATTATGTCCGGGCATAAGGGCATTGTGGTCCATAATTCACTTGCAGGGTGCAAGGAACGCAGGAGCCGTTGCGTGCGTTGAATGACTGCAACTTGAGCCGGTTGCCAGCGTTGTATATGGTGCGGTCATTGCTCGTCGAGTATATCTAGCTGGCTCCTCCCACCTGTACTTTGTGGGTGGAGTCAGCCAGACTAACCCAAGCAGCTCGATTTTGCCATTTCCTCAGGCGCACTTCTGTGCTCCTGATACCTGTTTAGGGCTATTTTGCCCTTAGAGGGGGGGGGGGGTTTCGTCCCTCAGGACAATTTGTATGATCAAAAGTGACTATTTCTAACTATTTACAGGATCCTATTTTCTATTAATTCTAATATATACACTTTTACATCAGTATTTCTGGCGGAAATGGTTTACAGTAATTTGTGTTGCTTATCAGGGAGGCCTAGGCTCTAGAAAGTATAGTGTGGTATTTCTATGTATGAGTCCATGGGAAGGACGTCGTTCCTGGTTAAAACGTGCGTCGGCCAGTCGTGCTGTTTCCGGCGAGCCATGTATTCCCAGGTCGTAGAACCTGCACGCTAGACGGTCGATATGCTTCCTGACATATTCGATACCCGCCCAGTTGTGCAGGTCCCGGATTCGGGTGTACATACTCGCCGAAAAGACAGCCCTCAAGTGTTTATTTTGCAGGACTTGTACTGCATTTAAGTGTCCCTCTGCCACGGAGCACCATACAGGAGCTCCGTATAGGAGGGTTGGCCTGGTTATTGCCTTATAAAGGATTAGCTTGTTTCCCGGGCTAAGGACCGACCCACGTCTTATCAGCGTTCCCAGTTTCTTATAAATGATTGCATTTTTGCTTTTGATGTAATCGATGTGCTTTCTGAACCTAAGCCCCCTATCAAGCACAATTCCCAGATATTTAACTGCATCCTTGGGTGCAATTTCAGTATTGTGGATAATTATCGGTTGCACAATTTGAGGCGTTTTCTTCCTAGCGAATATGCCGAGCTCAGTTTTTCCTGCATTTAACCTTATCTTCCATTTGTCATAGTACTGGAGTATCACCTCCATATACCGGCTCAAGTTGTCAACAGCGGACTGCGCGTGAGGGGCGCCAGTGTACAGGATAGTATCGTCAGCGTAAAACGCTGCTGACGCGTTCGGGTAAGACGGGAAGTCGGATATGTAATAATTAAAAAGTTGCGGGGAAAGCACTGTTCCCTGCGGGACGCCGCATTGGATTGGCCTCATGGTCGAAGTGGCATTACCCACTTTCACCGAGAAGAAGCGTCCGGCAAGGTATGACCCAACCAGCGCTGCTAAATAGAGTGGATACTCAAACTCTACATAGAGTTTGTGTAGCAGGCCCACGTGCCACACCCTGTCAAACGCCCTCTCAATATCGAGCAACAGCAGGGCGGTGCAATGCCTCCTATTGAAACTATCATAGATTGCCTGAACGACTTTCGCAGCCAACATGCACGTGCTATGTCTGCTGCGAAAGCCGAACTGCTCCCTCGGGAGAATATCTAGCTTCTCGGCTGCCCCACTGAGTCTCGATATCAAGAGCTTCTCGGCTACTTTTCCCAGTATACTCAACAGGGATATCGGCCTGTATGATGTAGTCAATGTCGGGTCCTTGCCCGGTTTCGGGAACAGCACAATCCTCGCAACCTTCCAGGAGGGGGGGAAGTACTGCAAGCGAATTATGGCATTCACAATATGCATTAAATGTATAACGGTCTTTTTCGGGAGGTTTTTGAGGAGTAGGTAGGGAATGTTATCAATTCCCGGAGCCTTGTTCTTCGGTAGGCGGCTCAGGACTTTAGACAACTCACTGGGAGTTACTTTCAACTTTTGCAACACCGTCGGTGGTATCGGGTAAGTTCGATCGCCGAATAAGTGGACTCGCTCCGTGATTTCCCTGTGCAATGGCAGGGAATCCGGGACTTGCCTATGTATCTCCTCAAGGGAGTCCGCAAATGCCTCAGCCTTCCCCTGGTCGTCCAGGATGTCACGACCACGGTGCTTAAGCACCGGGAATTGAGGTGGGGCATTGCGGACTCGCCTTGCAAGCTTCCATAGGGCCCCATCCTCCGTGCCTAGTTCGTTCACGAAGTTCATCCACTTTTTACTTCTAAATTCGCTTATATGAAGTTTAATTTGATCCGTAATGGCGTTGACTCGACGTCTTTCTTCCGGGTTCCTAGTCCTCTGCCACCTACGTCGTAACCGATTCCGGAAATTAATAAGATTAAGGATATTATCAGATCAGGGAGAGTTTCCACGTATGGCCTCCTCCTGATAACCGGACATGTAGCGTCTCTGACGCGCTGGATATTGGTAGTTAAAGTGTCAACTTCATTTACCAGCTCCTGGACAGTTTCAATCTGTCGAGGGATGACCGTGGCTTCATTTAACCTTTCCCGGTACATCCTCCAGTCAGTATTGGTATACGCGACCGAAGTCACGACGGCTTCCGGCCGCCCGCCGTACCTTAATGCCGGTAGGCTTATACTGACTAACTGACTGGAAGATGATCCGAGTTTAGGTCATTTGTCACATTGAGCGCGCCTAGTCCAGCCATCCCCCGAGAGATCGCTATGTCCAGGTAGGAGGGCCTGAAGTTTCCAGCGGGATAATGCGTGGGAGCGTTCGGGCGATGATATCGGATGTCCAGATTGTTTTCAATAATAGCCTTTAGTATTCTGCCACGCGGCTCCGTTCTAGCGTCGCCGAAGTGTACATGATGTATATTAAAATCGCCAATTAACAACGATTTGCGACCAGGTCTTAAAAAAGCTAAGAAATCTTGTTCGGTTAGGCGTCGATGCGGTGAAGCGTATCCCCCCCCCAATACATAAGCCGCCGTCAAGCTCGAGCGCCACATGTTCAATGGCAGTATTTAGGTTAGCACGCCGCTTATAAACGACGGTCTTATGTATTAGACAGGCCACACCTCTTTTACGCTCGCCCTGCCCATCCGAGCGTTCAATATAGTAACCTGGTATTTTAAGTTTGAAATCATGGTCGAGAAGCGTCTCGTTTGAGAAAACAATCTGGGGACGGGATTTATACAAATAATTGCGGAATTCGCCAAGCTTATGCCTGATTCCGTTACAGTTCCATGTAGTAACAATGAACATTTATACATTTTATTTACATGTGACATTATTAATACAACTATATGTTATATTTTTTAAATTCCGTCAAAAAGTGATGTTATTAGTGGATTTGTGTGATTGTGTACTTGTTCCAAGAATCTAACATGTCTGTTTGTTAGGTGTTCGTGAATTGTTTCGACTTTCAGGTCGGCGTGTATGTTAGTGTTGCGAATGTACCATGGTGCATTTGTGATTTGTCTTAGTGTTTTGTTTTGGAAAACTTGCAGTTTTTTCTTGTTTGTTTTGCTTGTGTGTATGTATGCAATAGCTCCGTAGAGGACTTTGGGCTTGATAACTTGGTTGTAGAGTAGTAATTTGTTTTTGATTGACATTGAACTATTTCTGTTAATTAAAGGATAGAAGGCTTGCTTTGCTGCAATGCCTATGTTAATTTTGTTTTGAATGTGTTGATTAAATGAAAGTTTGCTGTCTAGGGTTATCCCTAGATATTTGAGAGTTTTGTTCCACCTTATCTCGGTGTTTCCTAGGTTTAAATTTGCAGGTAAGCCACGTTTATTGCTAATGAGCATTGACTGTGTTTTATCGTTATTAATTTTGATGTTCCAAGTTTCTGCCCAGTCGTCTATGGAATTTAGTTGTTGTTGTACATATATTTTGAGTATTGCTGTGTTTTTTTTGAGTGTCGAATATATGCAGATGTCATCTGCATATATTGAGAGTTGTACGTGTGGGTGTCTGGGTACATCCGCTGTGAATAGCGAGTATAGTGTTGGGGATAGCGGGGAGCCCTGGGGGACTTTCGCTTCCATGTGCCTTGTGGTTGATAGTTCAGAGTTTATTTGGGTGACGAATGTTCTTTGTTTTAAGAAAGAAGCAATGAGTTGTGTTATGGGTAGTGGCAGGTTATGTTGTGTGTATAGTTTGTGAATGAGTCCCTCATGCCACACTTTGTCGAAGGCTTTTTCGATGTCGAGGGCTACAACTGTTGATGCCCGCCTTTGCAGTCCTCTAGTCGCATCCTCAACCAGCCTGACAAGCTGGAGCTCCGAGCTGTGGTTTTTTCTAAACCCAAATTGTTCATTTGGGATTAGATTGTGTTCTGTTATGTGAGTGTTTAATCTGTTTAGTATGAGGCGTTCTGTTAGCTTGCTCAAGGTAGAGAGCAAGTTAATAGGTCGCCAGTGTTGTGGGAATGTTAGATTCTTGTTTGGTTTTGGGATGAGGATTATTTTTGCTTTTTTCCAGAATGCTGGAAAGTGTTTCAGTTGTAGTGTTTTGTTTATTATGTATGTTAGTTTTCGTATTGCTACGTCTGGTAGGTTTTTGAGTGCTTTGTTTTGTATGTTGTCTAGTCCTGGAGCCTTTTTTGGGTTTAGTTGCGCAATTAATTGCGCAACTTCGTCGGTGTTTGTTTGTTGTGTTTCGTCTTCTGGGTGTTCGTTAATTTCGGTCATGATTGCTCTGTAAGATCTCTCTAGGGCCGCTTCGTGTTCAATATCCTGCGCTCCATCTCCCAAGGTGAATTGAAACTCCAGCGAATCTGCGAAGGCCTCGGCCTTCGCTTCGCTAGAATACGCCCAACCCCTCAAGCCGTGGATCGCCGAATATATATCATCTTGCTTTTATGTTGCATAGTTTTAGCAATTCTCCATAGAGAGTTGTTTTGTATGTTTAGTGTTGTTAGGTATTCCGTCCATTTGTTGTTTTTGTGGTTTTTTATGTCTGCTTTTATTGTGTTTGTTAGTCTGTTTCCTTGTCTGTTGAGTTCTGCGTTGCCTGTTAGTTTAGCTCGTCTTTTCAGTATGTTTCTTAGTCTTATGTTTTGTTTTATATTTTCTGGTAGTGTATATGGGTTGTTTTGTCTTGTGTGTACTGTTTTCTTAGCTGGGTTTGTTGCTAATTGTAACCATTCGGTGAAGCCTACAACTTGGTTGTCCAGCTCCGCCTTAGAGTTTATGTGTGGAATTGGTTGTATGTTATCTGTTAAGTGTTTTTTGAAAATGTTCCAGTGAATAAATGTTTGTGTGTTTGCTCGTGCGTTTTCGTGTATGTTGTTTATTGTAATGCCAATCGGAGAATGATCTGAGGCAGATAGATCCTACAGATTGTCTATAACAAAGTTGTGTGGAATGTTTTGTGTTGGCAATATCTAGTATGTCGGCTGATTCACCGCGAAAGTGTGTTGGTTCTGTGGGAGCGAGTACAGTGTAATGTAATGTTTCTGCGGTCCTGAGTAATATAGTACCATTCGGATTCGTGGTTCTACATCCCCAGGTCCTGTGTTTTGCGTTGAAGTCCCCGGCCGCGAAAACCGTGTATGTGTAATCGAGTAGTTTTTCCATTTCTGCGTGTGTTAGTTTATTTCGTGGTGGCCTGTATACCGAGTGTACCACAATATCGCCGTCAGTTAGACTGAGTTTGATACTGGTTACCTCTAATATCTCAGATTGTGGTGAGCGTATAGTGTCATGCGTGATGCTGTTTTTTATAAAAATGGCCGTGCCGCCTCCCACGCGGTCCGGTCTATCATTTCTATAAATTGTATAGTTTTGTACGTGTAAATACGTGTGTGGACGTAGGTAAGTTTCTTGGACTAGAGCTATGTCTATGTTATTCTCAATCAGATATTTCGCAATCTCATATCTCTTGGGATAGAGGGAGTTCGCGTTCCAACTGATTAAGAATAGGTGAGTAGGTGTATTAGCCATTGAGATTAGCGAATAATCTCAATGTTGGGTTGTTCTGGATTAGTGTGGTTATCGTGTTTATTTTTGCTGTTATCTCCTCCTCGGACATAGTCAGCAGTGCAAATATGTTGTTGTTTTGTGTGTTTGTGTTTTTAGCGTTAGTGTCATTTTTAGTGTTTTTGTTAGTGCTTGAGTTTTGTGTGATATTTTGGGTGATTGGTTTTGCCACTTGGGCGTAACTGATGTTCGTGTTCAATGGTCGTCTTTGTGTGATGGGTCGTTTTTGTGTATTGTTGGGGTTTTTCGGGCAAGTTGAGTAGCTTGCCGGGTGTTCCCCTCCATAGTTGCAACATTTTGGCGGGGTATTCATGGGCTTTTTGCAGTCCCTGTAGTGGTGGTTGCCAGCGCATTTATGGCATACTGGGACTGCGTGGCAATTTGTGACTGAGTGGCCAAATTGTTGGCACCTGTGGCACTGATTGTGCACACGGTGCTTGCCTCTCTGAACCTCGACTACTACTGGCATGTAGTTGATCCGGGTTTCATTGAGGATGTTGCTGTCTGTTTGCGGGACTAAAACTTTTAACATCTCTGTTGAGATGTTTCTCCTTGATCCGGTTTTGAGCCAGAACATTTCTTGGCGGGAGTAGCCCTTGGCGATGAGGTCGTTCTTAATGTCCGACAATGGTATGAGACCGTCTAGTCCCTTGATTACTATGTTTAGTTTCCTATCTTCCGGTAGGAAATATGAATGATATGGATACTTTTTATTTGAAAGGTAGGTGGTGATCCTTCTGTGATCACTTGAGGTGGCGGGGGTGATTTGGATCCCCAGCCTGCATTTTTTGACGTCTCCGAAAGCTATTTTCGAATACGTCAAATCTTGATGAATTCTTACCCAGTGTTCTGGGCATCGAATGATTATTGGTACCACTTCGGATTTTTTAGGTGTCTTTGGGGGCTCTGAGGCTAGGTGGGTGGTTGAGGGGTCTACTCCCAGATGCTTGTTGATTGACTCATGTGTGGCCACATTTGTCGTTTTTGGTAGATTTGGCCTAGAGCTTGGGTTTTGGGTTATTGGGGGGCTCAGTGCCCTAGGCCGTTTGAGAGGTGGGAACTCTCTTTTATTAGACGGTGGCTGTTCGGAGTCAGAAATCGTGTCCATTTCTTCCTCCGTGGGGGTTGTTTGATTTGCGTGAGAGTGCGTGTTTGTATTTGTCTGATTTTGTTTTATTTCCGTCAGTGTGTCCATTAATACGTCTTGGTATTTGTCTTGGTTTGTTTGTATGTTTTGTATTGTTTTGTTAGCTTTGTCTAAGTCTAGTTTAAGTTGAGCTACTTTTTCCGTAAGTTGGTCGTTTTCGTCCTTTAAATTTTGATTATGCGTTTCGAGTTTACGTACGTACGTCTGTAATTTCTCGAATTGTTCGTCTTTTATGTTTTGTTTGGCCATTTGTTTGGCTAATTCAAAGTTAGCTTTAGAAATTAGTGTAGTATTTATATTTGTGTGTTTTGTGTATTTGGGCACTTACGTGTACTTGTTCCTGCCTAGGATCACTATTTCTGCGTTGTTTTCTTTTTTCCTCCATTGCCGCCTGGCTATTTTCTTTCGCGTTGCTGCTGCTATCCATTTTGCTGCTGGTGCTTTCACTTTTTGCTTCTTTCGTGGCGAGGTGCATGCACTCGAAGTACGACCGGTCGCCACTTAGAAGCTTGGGAGGGCTAACGCCTAAACGATTTTATTGTTTTGGGACAAGTCCCAAACGATTTTTCCTTAATAATTGCAGATGCAATGCTGAGCATTACATCTGCTGTCGCAGCGTCGGGGAGTTCACTGGGCACGCACGTGTTTGTTTTCGGAGCGAATTTTAGACACGACTTGCTATCGCGGCGAACTTGACAATTCATTTTTGATGACTCGACGGCTCTCGAGCGATGCCTCTTCCTTAAAGGTCTACACAAATGATAATGAGATTGTCACTGCTATCGGCGCGTACGCAAAAAGAAGTAGACATTTTCATGTGGGTTCACCTCTGTTCTATTCGATAGTGGAGTTAATGGGCAATGTGCAGGTGGCGAGATTCTTGTTCTTATTTCATGAAGCTTTGATTTTAATATTTGAAAATAATTGAATTATTAGTTATTAGGGGGGTAACAGGAAACAGATTATTCCTAAACTAAGAAAATTTTATCATTGAATCTTAAAATATATTATTTTACTGATGAATGAATGAATTGTATTTTTTTAAATTACATCTTCTTGAGGAAGTGGCACTTCCCCTACTTCCGCTGAATAGCCGCTACTGCTACTTGGGCAGTTAAAACGCGGCTGGTTTGCAGCTGCGAAGGTCATTCCTGCGTAGATGCGGCACAACCGCGTATTTTCGCTTCGTGTAGTTTGATTCGCGTTTATGACGCTAGTGGCCGCTAGAGGCGTTGCAACGGTCACTGGCTGTTCCAACGCCGACTGAGGAAGCAGTAAAAACGCTCATGTAGATAGCGTCATTTAAAAGCATAAGTTTTCTTTAAATAGGCCGTTCCTAGCGGCAAAACAGTCGCTTTTTAACTGCCCGTGTAGAATGGCTCTAAGCTGTGCTAGTAGCGTCAAAGCTGGTACGTTATATATATTTTTACTACTAACATGATAAATCACCATTATTTACTCCATTCCTCAAATTAGAAGTAACATTTCTCACCCTAGGTAAATAATAATATTAAAAAAAACCTAGGTCAATATTGAAACGGAAATAGTATATTATATACCTAGGTTGAGAAGTAAGCCATTATTTACCGAGCACTTTTATATCCTGAGGCGCGTAGCGCCGAAGGATATAATGTGCGAGGTTAATAATGGCCTTCTCAACCGAGGTATATATAGATTTTCTTTCCTACTAACACTGATATATTACCATATTTGATTCGATTTGATTTTTATATTAGTTATTTTCTACTTATTTTTCAAATAGTTCGAAATATCAAGTAGCCTGGAAGTTCAGTTGTCTAACTGACAGATATCGTAACAAGAAGCGTTTTTTCGCGAGCTAACTACTATTAACCACGGCATACTATAGGATACTACTTTGATTTCACGAGGATTAATTTAATTGTGGTAAGTGAGGGGAAGTTTCGTGACGTCACTATTACACCATCATTTTTCAACTACGGCTTACTACAACTTACATACGTGACGAGGTGTGGTACTCGAGGTTTGATGGAGTCATGGCGGATTAATTTTGAAACGTTAAACATGTGAAATGTTTGTTGTTCCATTCTGAACAAGTTTGTAAATTATACGTTCATGAAATTCTTCTATAGAAGCCTCATACGCATCGGAATTCCTACACAAATGTGCCCCAAATGGGATTTGGGCAGCATAAAGTATCCTGAACATATTCATCGAAAAAATACCATTAGTTTGCTTATCTCCAGAGGCCACCATTCTGTCATTAAAAATATGAGTAAACGTTCTGCACTGATCAAACTGATCATTTTCAAATAAATATGCAAAATATCTATATTCTTGCAAGATCTAACTACGGTATTTTGGCGAAGACAGAAGCAGACAGTACAATTTGTGGTGGGGTGCCCGCTTGGCACTTACTTCAGTATTACTTGTAGTTAACCGTGGTTACTCGCCAAAAAACGCTAATGACAGCTCCATGCTCCATACATACAAAGTACCTTCTTTCCATCTAAATTTTGACATAATCGCATTATTAATAAGAATATTATGGGGAGTCATGAAAAGTGAGTCATACTGTATATAATTTTTTTACTAATAGCACTGATACAATCGTTATCATTATTTGAATTGATTAGATTTTGAAATTAATCATGTCCTACTCATTTTTCAAATAATCCGAAATGACAGTTATTTTTATTACAAGTACCTAAAATGAAGTTTTTCAGGACGAATCATTTCTGTTTCCAGCCGAGTCCGGAATAGCAGATGAGTCCTGAAAAACTTCATTTAGGTCCGTGTGACAAACAATATTTTTTGTCATACGCTCTAAAAATTTAATTTTTATTTATACGCTTTTTGCTATTCTTCAGAACGCCCAAATTTGCAAATTTACCATAATTTTTGAAATCATGATGTTCGACAAAGTTAGCTTAGAAATTGATATCGTAGCAACTATTTGATAATTTTGTCATGTCATTCGAAATTTGACATTTAGACATATTCAGGAATTTTGGAATAGTCCGTAAAGGTTGCCATGACGACTTTTAGGGACTAGGCCGAAAAAGAAGCATTTTACGGACTTAAATGAGTCCGTAAAATAGCTATTTTTGGGAGCGTATGACAAAAATATCATTTAAGTTTCAACTTGTTAGTTTGACAACTAGTTGTCATTTCGGATTATTTGAAAAATGAGTAGGAAATGATTAATTTCAAACCTAATCAATTCAAATAATGATAAGGATTGTATCAGTGCTATTAGTAAAAAAATTATATACAGTATACAGTATGACTCACTTTTCATGACTCCCCATAGTATTCTTATTAATAATGCGATTTTGTCAAAATTTAGATGGAAAGAAAACTTTGTATGTATGGAGCTGTCAGGGGATTATTAAATTCATTCTGTCAGTTAGACAACTGAACTTCCTGAGGCTACAAATGAGTAGGAAATGAATTTCAAAATCTAATCAATTCAAATAATGATAAGGATTGTATCAGTGCTATTAGTAAAAAAATATATACAGTATGACTCACTTTTCATGACTCCTCATAGTATTCTTATTAATACTTGAATGTACACTCTCTTCGATTTTTCTGACAACAAATCGCTACTTGCAGTAGTTGCTGTCTCTCTAAGTTCAGAAGGGGTACATACTTCCATATCTAATTCACTATCATTACAATTTTCACCCATTTTCCAATTAGTTTATTCACACGTTACGGTTTTAACTTTTAGATAGCGTCTATCTTTCGGAAAATTACATTTAAAATTAAATTCATTCTGCCAGTTAGACAATTGAACTTCCATGCTACTTGATATTTCGAACTATTTGAAAAATAAGTATAGAAAATGACTAATATAAAAATCAAATCGAATCAAATATGGTAATATATCAGTGTTAGTAGTAAAAAAAAATCTCTATTATATACCTCGGTTGAGAAGGCCATTATTAACCCGCACTCGCACATTATATCCTTCGGCGCTACGCGCCCCAGGATATAAAAGTGCTCGGTAAATAATGGCTTACTTCTCAACCTAGGTATATAATATACTATTATTTTAGTAAGGAATATCATAGGTGCTATTGCTGTATATTTTCCTGAATGTACCTTAGGCAAAATAATTTAACTTTAGATGCGGTTCGGGCATTATTTCTTGAAACTTGAATTTCAGGTAATTTTTTTTTAATAAAATTATTATTTTATTCGAATGTTCTCTCTTGGCGAGGCAGTACAAACTGGAATTATTTTTGAATCAATTTAAAATAATTATAAATTGGTTACTAACTCCGGTTCATTACACTACCTATTGTTTTTGCAAAGAGATATACTGTTTACATCACAATCACAAGTCATATGCAGCTTCTGATGAAAATGTGTATTAATAATCCAAAATAAGTAAAAGTTTTGGGCCCAGTGAAAACAAATTCAGCAAATTGTTTTATTTATTTATATAACATCATAGTTTTAACAGCTATATATCATTTTGATATGTTCAGGAATTTGGTACCTATTCTGTTAACCCTCAATATTACCACAAACTGGATCGCAAAAAAGGACTAAATGTTAACCTGGATAAGAAGGTTCGAGTACCGTTTACAAAAAAAAAGAAGTTCAAACTTAACGCGCCAACACTAAATGGTCAAGAACTCTGGCGAGATTAAATACGTAGGAATCATACTGGACTCCAATCCTGGAATCAACTTTTGTGAAGGCTAGGTACTTTTGCAAGTTGTGGGGGCTCAAACCTAAAATAGTCTTACGGCTTACGGTGTTACTTATACCAGTGTTGTTAGGCCAAATCATCACCTATACCATTGTATGGTGGCCTCTAATAAAGTCGACAAGAGAATAGCGCAAATTAAACTCCAGAAAATGCAACGATTTATTTTTGTATCTACCAAATTGTCGTTTTAGAAAATTCAAAGTATCAAAGTATGGTTACCATTGTTTCCACAATTTTTTGGTATCTTCAGTACACTTTTTCCTGGGTAGTCAATAAGACTGAGCCATTACGGGTTACATTCGGTCTTTAACGATCATTCGGATAAATTCGGCTCTAGAAAGAAAACAGTCGGCGGAGAAAGAAAGCATACCGTAATCCTCTTTAGGCGCGTTCAGCATAGGAGAAGGGCGGCGTCAACTTAATTTTTCTCGAAAAATGTTGCGAGTGAATTTGAGATTTGGCACATTTGTAGGTAACACTTGGGGGGCCGCCAACGGTCAATTGTTTTTGGCCATCCGATTTTCGGTTTCCGAGTACGTCAAATGTGGGATTTTTTTCAAAGGTTGCTTTGATATACAATAAATGTCGAAAAAGTGAATTATTTTAATGATTCTGGACACATCATTTTTACGGTTTTCCGAACCCTATTGAAATTGGCGAGAATCGGACAATGGGGAGTATTTTTTTCGGAGTTTATATTTTTGGAAAAGGTTTCACTTTGGGTGGTTCTAGCCCCGAAAAAACGGAGACGACCGTTCAATAGGGAATTTCTAGGAGAAAAACTCTCTAAATGCTTATCTGTTTCAAAAATATCAGAAAAATGAACTTTTGAGGGAAAATGTAAAATATATCGATCTATTGGTTAAAAAAGAAAAGTTTTAATTTTTTTTTCATAGAAAAGTTGATTACTTGGCTGTGATTCAATGAAAAGTAGGTGTTGAAACGGTTGTCAAACAAGACATTGTCCCAGATAAAGCCACACCAGATGCGAAACCTCCCGCCTAACGCATGAAACAAGAATTCGTTTAAAGCTCCACCTCCTTGAAATGGCCAGCCATCCCAAGAAATAGTCAGGGCAAGCTCTAGTGTGATTCTAAATGCGAGCCACGCGAGTCTTTTGGTTTAGTCCGAGAGCGTTACGAAAATTAATTAATCTATATTTTATTTTTGTTAAAAATGCCTGGTTATAAGTACCTTTATTTGAATTGTTCTACAAGAAGCGGTAGCGAAAAATCATTATTTAAATTACCTCGCGATCCTGAAAGGTATGTATAAATGTTGTTTAATGCACATTCCAGCACACTTATTTCCAAAATTATTGCATATTCTAAAATCGAATGAGCACGAAATTCAATTAAATCTGAAAACTGGCAGATGCAATGTTATAGTTAAATCTTTTTTAAATCCAACTAATGTTATACAGTGTCCGCCAGAATATTGGCCACATACGGGAACATTTTTTTTATTTAGATATCGGAATTTTTGTTTTAACCAATCAATTCTGCATGTCTGACAATCTAAAAATGCATTTTAACATTAAAAATGTTTCTGTTTTCCTAGTATGGTGCCTCAAATCGTGAAAAAGTGTATGCTACATTTGCCACATTTATGACGTCATACTCGTGAGAGATCGTGTTAGTTTGTTTATTTAAACCTAAATTTGATTATAACGTATCGGAATTGGTTCAAATGACTAGAATAAATTGGAACTAACTGAAACTAACCGAAAGTTTATTGATCGACTAGCCAAAACTAACCAAAAGCACCAAAACGGGCTAAAACGTATCGGAAGAGATTACAAATATTAAAGTAAGATAAAACTAATCAAAACGAACCGAATTTTTGCGACTAACTAAAACTAATTTGATTATAACGTATCGGAACCGGTTCAAGTGACTAAAATAATTTGAAACTAACTGAAAGTTACTGAATAACCAAAGGTAACTAAAAGTCCATGGGCTAAAACAGATTTCAAATGTTGTTAAAACTAACCTAAATTAACCGAATTTTGGCGAATAACCAAAACTAACCAAACACATTAAAATTGCTGATAACGTACCGGAACCGGTTTAAATGACTAAAATATATTAAAACTAACTTAACTTTACCCTTTACCGAAAGTTGATTGAACGACTAACCAAAAGTTACCAAAAGCACCAAAACGGGTTAAAAAGCATTGAAAGAGATTTAAAATATTGAAGTAACTAACCCAAATTAACCGCTTTTTGGTGACTAACCAAAACTAACCAAAAACATTAAAAATGCTTACGTCTCGGTACCGGTTAAGTGTAGAAAACCTATGCTTTTAAATCACTAAAATAAATTGGAACTAACTGAATTTTACCCGAAGTTGATTAAACGACTAACCAAAACTTACTAAAAGTAAGTAAAAGCATCAAATAGATTAAAAATATCAAAACTAATCCAAATTAACCGAATTTTGGTGACTAATCAAAAATAATCAAAAACAACCAAAAACACTAAAATTGTTTATAACGTATCGGAACTGGTTAAAATGATTACAATAAATAAAAACTAACTGAAATTAACTGACAGTTGATTGAACGACTAACCAAGACTAACCAAAAGCACCAGAAAGGCCTAAAACATATTAAAAATAAATATATTAAGGTAAGTTGAAATAAACTTTAATTAACCAAATTCTGGCGACTAATTAAAATTAACCAAAACATTAAAATTGGTTATGACGTATCGGATCCGGTTCGAATGACTGAAATAAATTAAAACTAACTAAAACTAACCGAAAACTGATTGAATGACTAACCAAAAGTAAGCATAAACACCAAAAAGGGCTAAAACGTATCGCAACTGATTAAAGGTATTAAAATAAGTAACTAACCCAAATTAACCGAATTTTGACGACTAACTAAAATTAGCCAAACACGTTTAAATTGGTTATAACGTATCGGAACCTGTTCAATTGACCAAAAAAATTAGAACTGGCTGAAAATATCCGAACGTTGATTGAATGACTAGCAAACACTACCCAAAAGTAACCAAAAGCACCAAAACGTATCGAAATACATTAAAACTATGGAAGCAAGTTAAAACTAATACAAATGAACAGAATTTTGGTGACTAACCAAAAGCACTAAAATTGGGTGTAACGTATCGGAATTGGTTCAAATGACTAAAATAAATTAAAACTAACTAAAAATTAGCCTTACTTACTTTCAGTTAGTTCCAATTTATTTTCGTCATTTGAACCGGTTTAAATGTTTTTGGTCAATTTAAGTTAGTCGCCAGACTTCGGTTAAATTCAACTTACTTTAATATTTTTAATCTGTGCGGATACGTTTTAGCCCTTTTTGGTGCTTTTGGAGACTTTGGGTTAGTCGTTCAATCAATTTTCGGTTGATTTTAGTTAGTTTTAAATTATTTAAGTCATTTGAACCAGTTCCAATACGTTATAACCAATTTTGATGCTTTTGGTTAGTTTACGTTCGTCGCCAATATTCGGTTAATTTGGGTTAGTTTTAACGTACTTGAATATTTTGAATCTGTTCTGATACATTTTAGCCCGTTTTGGTGCTTTTATTTGCTTTTGGTTAGTTATTCAATCAACTTTCAGTTACGTCTAGCTAATTCCAATTTATATTAGTGGTTTGACGCGATTCCGATATGTTTTAATCAAATTGAATGATTAGGTTAGTTTCAGTTAGTCCTTAAAATTTGGCTTGTTTCGGTTAGTTTTAACTTATTTTAATGTTTGTAACCTGTTTCGATACGTTTTAGCCCGTTTTGGTGCTTTTGATTACTTTTGGTTAGTCGTTCAATCAACTGTCGGTTAGTTTCAGTTAGTTTCAATTTATTTTCGTTATTCAAACCGGTTGCGATACGTTATAACCAGTTTAAATGTTTTTGGTCAATTTAAGTTAGTCTCCAGACTTCGGTTAAATTCAACTTGTTTTAATATTTTTAATCTGTGCCGATACGTTTTAGCCCTTTTTGGTGCTTTTGAACACTATTGGTTAGTTTTGGTTAGTCGTTCAATCAATTTTAGGTTGATTTCAATTAGTTTTAAATTATTTTAGTCAATTGAACCAGTTCCGATACGTTATATCCAATTTTAATGTTTTAGGGTAGTTTAGGTTAGTCGCCAATATTCGGTTAATTTGGGTTAGTTTTAACTTACTTTAGTATTTTGAATCTGTTCAGATACATTTTAGCTCGTTTTGGTGCTTTTATTTGCTTTTGGTTAGTTTTGGTTAGTTATTCAATCAACTTTTGGTTACTTCTGGCTAGTACCAATGTATATTAGTCGTTTGAATCGGTTCCGATATGTTTTAATAAAATTTAATGTTTTTGGTTAGTCCTTAAAATTTGGCTCGTTTTTAACTTATTTTAATGTTTGTAATTGTAACCTGTTCCGATACGTTTTAGTCCGTTTAGTTCTTTTGGTTACTTTTGGTTAGTCGTTCAATCAACTTTCGGTTAATTTCAGTTAGTTCCATTTTATTTTAGTCATTTGAACCGATTCCAATATCTTATGATCTAATTTAAGTTTAAATAAACAAACCAAATGATCTCTCACGCGTATGGCGTCATGTGGCAAATGTAGCATGGACTCTTTCACTATTTGAGGCCCTATATTAGGATAGCAGAAACATTTTCAATGTTAAAGTAACCTTAAATCGGCATACATAGAGTATTTTGCGAATTTCTGTAAAAAAATCAGAGCAGCCATAATATCACAAGATTTCCTTGATCGCCAGTTGGGAAAAAAGAAAGTGAATGGCTATTGCAAATTTTTATTTTTCCTGAACCAGTCCACAACAAACACGTTCTCATTTAATTGGTGCAGACCAACTATTTTAATTTTGAAGAACAAATCTATAATCATACCCAGATTATTTGGTGCAGGTCGCGTATAACTGCCACGTCAAGGTTAAAGTTGGCTGACGATGAATTTGCCGATCTTTTCCATCTGGTGTGGGTTTATCTGGGAGATTGTTGTGTAGTGTATGTCTATACAAATCGATAATAATTGTTGTAAATATACTAATAATTATTAAAATGGCAGCAAATCAAGTGTTTGAAAATTTTGAATATTATGATTTACTTGCCTGCTTTATAGAATCTCGTGTGAGTGTAGATGCTGCATCTGAACTATCCTTAAACAGGTATTATTTTGATTTATTTTTGGTCGCCTAATCACTAGTTTTAGGCTATCTGCACACGGAGCGTCTCGTCATAGACGCGTATTAAACGCGACGTGCGGAAGGTTTACGCCTGGTGTACGGTCGCTTGTATTTAAATCAACAACCACACACGAAAACGCAGCAGCGCGGATTTGGTGCTTCAAAGAAGCTGCAAGACGCCGGGCGTAGAGTGGTGTTAGTCGCTTGCAGTACGCTGTCAGAGTAGATATATACTTTTTTAAGGAAAAATCCTTAAATAATGACAGATCAAATCATTCACGCATGTTAGTGTTTTGTTTTTGAATTTTTGAATGCCGGGGCCAATAATGTTTACCAGATCTGTAAATGTGTTTTTAGACCCTCTGCAAAATGTCTGGAATTTAGAATCGCCCTCTATTAACGTTTTTTTGAAGGTAGAAATGCACCCAAAATTTTCTTTGTTTCTTCTTTTTGAGATAGCGAAGATATTGTAACAAAAGTAAGGTAAGTCCTCTCCATCACTTGACATCTTGGCGATTACTAATAAAATACATAAAAATACGATTACGGATTTTAAGGCGTACGCTCCGTGTACAGATCTTCAGGCGTATAGAAATCGTCGCGGCAAGACGAATCCTGTACGCGTCTATGACGAGAATCTCCGTGTCCAGATGGCCTTATTCTATTAATTTATACCAGAAAGGAGGCAGCCTAATAAAGTAATATTCTATAGACTTAAATTTAATTTAATTAACTTTGACTGTTTCAAAAGACCTAGGCCGAAACAATATAATAAAGACAATCGGGAAGTTGATGAAATAAATGTCTGTAGTGCAAATGCAACTCCTGAAACCTCTTGCAAAAAAATTGGAACTGACGGACGTGGGTATTACCAAGTCTCGAGTCCAAACAATTTTCAATAAATATAAATATAAACCTTATAAGTTCAGAGTTGTGCAAAACTTAATAGACCGTCAGATAGTGACATATTTAGGTGCCCCATTTTCGCATACAAGCCTCGAATAGGGTTGAAAAGTACATCGATGCTGAGTAAAATGGAGGGAAATTTACGAGTGGCCCCTGGGGATAACATATGGAAAATTCGGTTTTCCAGAACAGAAATAAAAGGAGTCTGTTGCTCATATTTTCACGCAAGCCGTGTTGATTAAAGTATTAACTAATAGAACCTGGCTTCGGAAAACCAAAGGCTTGAGTATTGCAGGTGGCTAAAGGATTGAAATAAGGGCGTAATTTTGTAAGGAAAAATCGAGATTTTGACAGATTTTTCCACACAAGCCCATCGAAAGTATGAAAACGTACATCTTCACTAGCCCGAAAAACATATTGGCTTGAGTGGCGCGAATGGATAAGTAGATTCTACGATCGGAAAATTGAACGGAAATTCGTTTCGATTTTTCAGTTATTTTCCCATCAACGAAACTAATTGCAATACAAACTTATGAACTATAAGAATCCATTAAAAATAATGGCTTGAGTGTAAAGCGTGGCCTTGGTATTTTCAGAACATAAAATAGTTGCAGGAAAATTGTATGAAAATTGGCACCATTTTCTCACGCAAGCCGTTTGGCATATGCTTAGAAAGAGTGATTCTAAGACTAAATAACAATAGGCTTGAGTGTCCCACATGGAGCATATTATTTATCCATAAAAGAGCTGACAAAAATATAGAAATGTTTATTTATGCAGGGTTATTATTATTACTATTATTATTAGTTATTAATCGCTTTATTAATCGGTTATTATTCGGTTATTCCTCCTTTAAGTTTCTCTACTAGGATAACTTTAATAAGCTTGAATATGTAATATTAATTAAAGAAAATGGTATTTGACTTTTTTATATTTGAGTATTATTTGGTACTGACGCGACGGACGCCGACGCGACCGGCAGATTACCTACGCTACGGCTGGAGTCACCGAGCAATCAAGAGCCCTGGCGAAACAAATATCTGATGTTTTGTTAATGCAATCCTTCTAGTAGAAGAGCTAGTGAACCATCCGAGTAACTCGTTTCCCATAAAGCTAGAAAATTTTTAAATTATGTTTTATTATCGGTCCTTTATGAAAATACGAGTCTGGCAGGCAAATGTAGCATGGGTAGCATGGGCGGTTGCGTCATCATTCCTTAAATTTTTGAAAATGTAAAAAAAAAAAATTTTAATCTACTCCCACAAGGCTACAATTTTAATACGTTGTAATCTACAAAAGTTTTAGTGTAAAAAAAAATTGACAACCTATTTTGAGGGTTGCAAGTAAGTGCCAGACGACAGCAAAGTTGTCATCGGGATAGTAATTCATAACCTGCTCCCACAAGGCTGAAATTTTAAGGGCATACTCTATCAATAATTTAAAAAGTACATATAAACAGCCAGCCTATTTTGACGGTTGCAAGTATCTGCCAGACGAGTATATAATAGTTAAGACGCTCGATGGGAGTGCGAGCGCAACAGACTTGTTCGAGTTTCAATGTCAGAAAGAGAGAATATGCTGTATTATATTACGAAGATACAATGAAGGATTACTGAAATTAAAGGAACACAGAGTTATAGGTATGTTATGTATAAATGTTTATTTATGTTAACAATTATTATTTATTATTGAAGCTTATTAGTTTCCATAGATCTCTGTACATTATTATGGCAACTATTAGTCTTCATCTTCTGAATCAAAATGATAATTATCTATCGTTTCATCGTTTTCCGGAAAAGAAATAAAATTTTGTATTAATAAAATGGAATAAGGGAAAAAAATTAACATACAAACACTATGCGTAAAAATAAAACACAAAAATGATTTACCTGACTCAGTGTTATTAGATTGATCGGATGTAAAAGAGCATCATATATAGATGGTGGCACAGTGTTACCCTCATA
>MU187660.1:7851-71268 GCA_016904865.1 Pissodes strobi | reverse complement strand
TGCTGAATTATATTAAGCTTAACAGAATGATATTAGGATAGCATATATCAAATTACTAAATTCAATGATTTAATGTGAAGTAGAGAGGTCTCCTGCAACGCCGTACCCTTAGGTTGGCTGTAGTGTCTGGTAAGCCCTCTCTCACTTTCGCAAGATTTGCTTTAAATTTTACGTGTGATGATACTCCTTTTATTTGCATTCCAGGAGTAGTGAACATTTACAATAAAATAATTTATCCAGGGTCAGAGAGAACTTAAACTCTAATTATCAATAAAAAAAATACACAGCGTATCTGTTAAATTGTGGTATCGATTGTCGCAACCTTATTACTACGAGTGGATTTCAGTTCTCTGACCCATTTGACAGCAAGCGCCTTCCGAAGATGCGCATGAAAATAGGATATATCGAAGAATTGACGCTGACTCTCGTTCAGAACTTACCTTCGAGAAGGTGCCTTGTGGCGATTAAGTCTTAACTGTTGGTGGATGGTCACCAGATAGTTCTTTTGTTAGATCTACGAGTAACGTGTATCTTTTGTTAGGATACCAACTATGCGGTTGTGAAACACCGTGTGAAAGGCGGTGTGATACCCTTTTATTTTAAAAGGTAGGTTCGACCCATGTGCTTTTTAGTAGCATGGCAAAAAAAAACCGTTCGTCATTTCACCAGGGTCTTTCCGAGGGACTGATGCCCATTTATTCTGGGGAATTTTTTCCTTGAGCAGGCGCTCGCCGTCTTATCCGAAGTGGACCAGGCTGAGAGTTTTGTGGAGAAACTGATCTTCCCAACTGAAAGATTCACCTAGCTCGTCCATCTTCACTGGAGTCCAGTCCAGTAGCTTTTCACATACGGAAGGCTGAAGGTATCGGCGAATTCTGGTAGGATCTATTTAAATTATTAAGTGTTAGCCATACCTGTATCTATAATTTAGTTCTTGCTCTATCGTGCGAATACCTTAAATTTTCCTGTGAGCACTCTAAAGACAATTACCGAAAAGTATGTTCTGAAGAGATACTGAGGTTCAGTTCTCTAACTTTATCTAGTGTCAATTTTAATAAAAGGTAGTCCTCTAAAGCACTGCAAACCTTTTATCGCTTTCATTCTCGTTAGTACATAAAATTTTGCTATAAAATTAGGGCGTCTAAGTTATATCTGCTTGTCAAACTTATGGCAGAAAATTAACTAAAACTATTTAAACCTTATTATTGAACTTCTCGTCCCGATATCAGTAGACTTCAGCTCAAATCTCCTTACTTGGTGCGGCTATATTTCTATTTATTTTATTCAGTAAATCCCTTTTAGTTTAGCATTTTGAAGACATTTAGAAGTCTTCTATATTCCAGCTGCCAAGGGAATAAGCTAAGCGTAGTTTAGTGGATATATATTCCCTAATTTTTACATATACATTTTTACTTATCTAAGCAATAGTAACTGAGTAATATTAAAACATTCTTAAAAGATAACTGTTCTCGTTAAGTAGTATCGAAGTAATTTATTGAGATTTTTATATAGTAATTAGTAATGTTAAGTTATTGATCAGAGACTTTCTAAAGTACCATAATTAGTGCTACTTTTTGATTTGAAGTTTAATCGCAATGAGTACCAGGTCTAAATCGTATAATTGTTACTTGATTATTGTAATTTCTAGTGTTAGAGATGAAACTTAATTACCATAGCAATTAATATAATTGTAATTTGAACATTAATTACCACCAGTGACATAAATAGGTCAGCTTCAGGTGACATTCCATAAATTTTAGCATAATATTAACCATCACTAATCAGAAAACCTTCTAAATTGAAATAAAGTAGATTGTTCTACCCAAGTAGTATTTTTTTAATAAACTGGTTGTTTGTATTCCTGGTGTTTATCTTGGAAACTGTATTTAGACTTATTCTAATTTTTTTACGCTCTTTCACAGGGTATTTTTTCTAAATTGTACTATCCGATTTCCAGGCAGATAAAATTTCTAATAAATTTCTTGCAGTAACAATTTAGTGGCACCCGCTCTAACTGCCATAAATTTTAACTCACGCCATTAAGAAGAACAAATCTAAAAACGGCTGATTGAGGCAGGTATATGTACAGCTGAATGAGTGGTTAGCGAATAAAGCTGGTTACAATTTAATACCATTATGAATAAAATAATGGATGATGCGAAATCCCATCACTTAAGATATTGCTTAGGAGAGCAAGGTAAGGACAGTTTTCTATAACACAACAACAGCAACAACTACACCAGTTCTACCAGTGTGAAAATACCCATCAATAAACCAAAATATCTGACTATATCAAAAAATATGGAGAGATACAAACCATAGCCACACAAAACCTACCAATAGAGCAAGTTATGGGACTTAGATATTTGGATGTAAATAGCTGCAGCCCCGATAATCCCACCAGATAAAATTTGATATGAAACTCCGTGACAGGATATCTATGTAAAAGGCTTATGTGAGACCATGGCGTATTGAATATAAACAAGTGCGTTCACACAGGAAACGAAGCAAAAGTTATGATCAATAAAAGTTAAAACATACGAATCATAACGGAAAAAACATGGTCAAGACCAAATAAGAAACACAACAATTCCAGAAATTTGCAAAATAGAAGACGCAGTTGAATGAGGAAAAGTAATTTTGGTATGAATACTTGAATCAAATAAACGATGATAGAATTACCCGAAATAGTTTTAAAAATTAACTAGACAACACTCAACCCAGTGCAAGACCGCCCAAATGATGAGCAGCTGATGATTCACGGGAGAACTGGCTTGATATAAATAAAGGAGAAAACATTTTTTTCTCAGCTCTCATTTTAGTAATTTTTCAATACATTTTAGAGTTTAGATTAGTAGCTGGTAAATCACCGAAGCCAGAATAGATATTAAATCAACTATACCAAGAGTCCACCACTACTATTCATATTCGGTGCATTATTTATTCAGTCGGATTCATGAACATCGTAGAACATCTTCGGAATTGATCCGTAAAGGCCATGCTCTTAATATCACATATAAAATGGTATTTTATTGTATACATTAGTCCAGGTTGCAGGTAAATTTTTGTCCCATTTGGAGCTTTTTTTTATGTCTGTACTATTCTATGTGGATAAATAAATGATATTTAAAATATTTTACTAAATTTCTATGATTTTCAACCACAAAATTCGTTCTTCTTTTCAGCCCCCGTTAGACAATATAGATATGTATAATTTTTATCACAGGTTTTCCAGGGTATACATGACAAAGATTGGATACTAATTACCCCCGGCTCAAGGCTCTCCTAACTGAGCTATTTGTTACAAAACTACAGCTTTTCGGAATGTCCAGTAAGAGGAAAGTTTTCTGCTTTTTTGACATATTTTTAAAGATCTTTGTCTATGACAAAAGATATGTATCAAGCTGGTAATTGGTTTTTAATGTTTCTATCTAGGGGGGTAATATCAGTAATATTGGCATGTTTTCTTTCTCTGTAGAGAACATAAGGTTTATTGTGTGCAAGAATTCTATTTGTAATGATCATCATAGTAACCCATTAGCTAAGTATTTATATCGAAGTGTATTTGCAATAATCAGCTTTATTTTTTGTTGTTATTTGATTGAAAATCAGTGGCGGCCAGTCATATAAAGCAACTGAGGCTGTCGCCACATGTAAAAATTACAATATAAACTGAATTTTTCAAGTAATGTTGTTTGTATAAATATTATAAGTATTAAACGTTTTTTGGCTAATTTCCAATCATAAAGTATAAAATATTATCTTTTAAACGCTCAAATCATTGCCCGACCTCATAACATAACTGTAGTAAGCCCAGAAATTTTTGCTTCATACGCGTCATGCATTGCCGGTATAGTACTACTCTCCCCACCCGTTCAGTTGCATAAGACGGAGCTTTAAATCAGCGAATTTTAGTGCTTGTATGGGTATTATTTTTAGCAGTATCTTGCATGTTGCCTTTGTTCTCGAACAAGGACTTTTTATTTAAATCTTTCTTTTTAAAAAACATAGAAATCAAGCCAGAATATAGTCAAAAGTGGTCTTAACGTGAGGGTCCAAAGGTCACATTTTCCATTAAATGTCATTCCTTTGACAGATTTTACATGCAAAATCTGCCACGAATGAAGTTTTTACTGAAAATTTTGACCTTTGGACCCGCACGATAAGATCGCTTTTGACTATATATAAATGGTTCCACTGTTTTATGGTCTATTATAAAATTTAAGAAACAAAAATCAAAATAACGAATAGGTAGGTGCCACAATTCTTTGTTTCGTAGTATTAGGGGTACAGGTACCTATTTGAAACTTGGCACCGTTTTATTGTCAACTTCCTCATCACACCTCTTTAGAAGGGTCAAGGGTCGTGTTAGGTATCAGGTTGTCAGATGCTTATTCCTAATTTAAATTGGATCACGTCGATCACGACCGTTACGATTGAATTGGCGCATGCCTATCAGTGGGTGGTTGGTTCCTTTTTGTATGTGATTTTAGACTTTCGAGGCGGATTTTCCGGTTTAAAAAGTAGTATTTAATGCTGTTGTTTTGTATGTCTATTAGCAAGGTTTAGTTTATTAAAATTATTTTTTGTTCTCTGTAGTGGGTTTTGCGGTTTTGTTTTCTCGGTATTTTAATTTAAAATTTAAAATTGTAAAATAGGTTAAAACTCGGGTTGAAATGAATTCCTCTGACGATATTGCTTTGTCTTTGCTTGAAAACCTTTTCTCGCGACGATCTTTGTCAACTATGCTTTATTGCCACAGAACAATTCAAATAAATTTTATGGACAAAGCGAATTAAATAAATAAACTAACCATAGTAGAGCAAATACAAAACAAAATAAAACAAACTTTAAATATACAATAATATTACAATAAAAATAGAACAACAAGCAATTTTCAAGTTGAAATTGATCACGATTTATCAAAAAACTATATTAGAGAACATCAAAAGCAGGAAGAACACAAAACATAGGGTAAAGAAACTCAGTGCTATCAAAATATGAAACAGACATTAAGGCGAAGCGTGCTGTTGGAAGAAATAAGGAAGGTCACGTCGGTGAAAAAAGTGCATCTGAAGTGAAAAAGCGACCAATTTTGGAGAATCGACCAAAGCCAAGAACAACTGCAATTTTCAGCGAAAAAAGGATGGATCGGCGGGTAATTCGCGAGCGTTTCAAACTTTCTGGTACGATAGTTATAAATGGCTTTGCGTAAGTTTATGTAAACAAAGGTTGTATTGCTAGCCTTGCATTCTATTGGGTAAAGCAAAAAATGTATGGTGCTCAAATGATGGTTTTAAGGACTTAAAAAAATTCTGTTAGGCTGAGTTCTTCTTAAAATATTTTTATGCCCTACTCGAATATTATTATTTCATAATACCATAGTTACCAGTCACTTTAATTGGTATATAATACCCTAGGACATTAAGGAAGTTTCTAATGTCCTCGGGCATTAAGAGAAATAAATAGGAAACATCAAAGTAACAACTTTTTATTAACGAAAAAACTTATTTATCATTTATATTAAATGAACAGTTATGAAAAGACCCAGTAAAAACGAATTTACCGGCTTTTGATAAGTCAATGTTTTCTATTATTTCGTGATTTTCACTAACAGAAATTGACGATGATTGAACGTTTTCTGATGTTGAAGGTACTCCAGCTATCAATTTCGAAATGTTATTTTTAGAAGACATACTGTCTTCCAAATATCCCTCAGCCACAGCTGAACTTTTCCAACCACCATGTCTCTTCAATGTGATCATGTTTGCCCCCGCGTCCGCCAACAAAGTTGCAGAGGTTCTGCGTAACCAATGAGCAGTATATTTGTCCGCATCGCTTAGACACAGGTATTTTGCAATAATGGAAGGAATCTTGCCTATGGTGTTCTTCCCAACTGGCTGTGAAAAACAACGACCGTTACGGTAACACAAAAAGAATCTATTGATGTTGCAGTTCGTCGGGCGTAAAGACCAATAAGTTCTCAGTCGCTTCAAACAATCCATCTCCTTCTCATCAATAACTGTGAAGATGCGCTTTTTATCAGTCTTTGTTTCGGAAATATTAACTATTACTACGGATCCTCTATCCTCTATATATTCAACCAACATATTAACTAGCTCTTGGCGGCGGCACCCACCAAATACACCAAATAACAGAGCTACTTTGTACATTAAAAAGGTTACATTGGGAGCTTCACGGATGAATTTCAGCACTTCTTCTCGAGTCAAAATTTTCTATTTCTTCGCTTCATATCCTTTGGATGACTGCTTTAGATACTGGCCTAACTTGCAATATTTTGCAATGTCTATATTTTTAATAACTATTAATGTCTTCTTAAACATTGAAAATTTCGTCCATAGGGAATTAGGAGTGAATGTTCCAGACTATAATCGGTATACAAAATTAGTATTTTAATATAATTGACAACAGCAACTTTAACATACCAATTCCTGGAAATATCTAAGTAGCACCGTCATGTTGATAATTTTTACATCATTATTTTTCATCCAATCCCCAAACCTTTTATATTCTTTATCAGAGACGTCTTTAGACTTCTTGGGACTGGCAGCATTCACAGCAATTCTATCCGGAATCAACGGAAAATCCATTATTTTATATGAATTTCAGTTTTGACTTTGACAGCACAACAATGAACACTTATTACCTTTGTTTATTTAGCAACTATATAAGTAAAAAACCTTTCGTGATTTTGATATTTTTTTAATTTAACTTGAAGTAGGACATGTTTTCGAGTAGGACATAAAGTGTTGTATGTACCACGGGCATTACTTGATGTCTATACCCTCGGGCAACTTACAAACCCTCGGGCCAAAGGCCCTCGGCTTTGTAAGATTGTTGCCCTCGGAGGCATAAACATCTTCATAATGCCCTTAATACAGAAATAACTATTTCTACACACATGTTAAGAATGGAACTTTGATCTACTAGCCTTAAAAATGTTACTTTAAGGCACTAGTGCCTTAAAATACCTACTTTAAGGCATTAGTGTTAAAAGTAAAATGTCATTTTTTTCAAAAAAACGTATTTCTGTTTTATTTATTTACAATTATATTAATAGTACAATTTGAATAACTTGAAAAATGGATTCCTTCCTCAGTTATGCTGTTCTTCGTGGTTAAGGAGGATTGAACAGGAACAACAGCATGTCCAGTTGATGTTGAAGCATCATCGGCTGATGTCGATTGTACTCTAAGCAATTTTCGAGCAATAGAATTTTTTATTGTCCAAGAAATCCACGATGTACCCTTCTGCAACGGTTGAGGATTTCCATCCCCCATGCCGCTTAATTGTTATAAAATTTGCTCCAGCATCTGCAAGTAACCTTCTCCTTGATGCTTCAAGTAGGCAATCAATTTAAAATGTTTGCTGATATCGACGTCGTTATTTACACGTAGCATAGCTTTGATCATTGAATAATGGGACCAAAGAGAAGATGACTTCCATATCTTTGCCTTTTCCTTAAAATAGGCCAGGAATTTGTTTTCGGAATATTTTCCAGGAACGCCTTTGTTTTCACATCATTTTATAAATTTATTATGAGCAGTTTCATATTGAATTCTTGATTTTCGTGGCAGTAAATCCAAGGTAGCTCTTTTAGCAGCTTCTTCTATGTCTTTAAGTGGATTGATTTCATGTATTTTTTGCATTATTGGCAAATCACAACAGCCAGCGCTAGCGTTTAAATAAAACGGACAGGACCTTTCAAATTTTAAATTTTTCTGTAAATAAATCAGCCAACAATAATGATTGCTAGTTTTTATTGACAAATGTGAACTTCGATAATTTAATATAAAATGCTATTAGAAACTACCTGGATGTAAGAGATTCTAAACATTTAATTTTTAGTTATTGTATGCTTTTTATTGCCGTGTGCAGAAAAAATCTTGTATGATATTTGTTTAAAAGTATTTTTAAGGCACTCATGTGGTTTGAAAATTTCCACATGCGTGCCTTAAAAATTTAGTTTTAACACTTATATCATAAATAATTTTATTAGAACTTTACAAACACAATAATATAACATATTATGATATATAAGATATCATGACTTAAAAAAGTTTACCACGCAATTTGTACAGTTAATTAAATTAATCTCCGATGGAAATTGTTGGTAGGACACTGAACTTCCGATCGAAGTATTCATGGTCAAAACATCTTCATTAGGCTGTATACAGGTAACCTCTTTTTCTCCTAGTATCTTCAAGGCTGTTTTTCGGAGCTTCAAGGAGTTTTCCACATATCCCTCGGCTACAGTGGCTGACTTCCAACCCCCATGACGTTTGAGAGTCAAAATATCTGCTCCTGATTCTGCTAAGAGCGAAGCAGATGATCGCCGAAAGCAATGTCCTGTATAGCTAGACGGGTCAGCCAATCCAAGGAAAGTAGCTATGTCTTTCGGCATAGCTCCAAAAGTATTTATGCCTATGGGCAGTTTTATGGGCACGCCTTTTCTATATTGGAAAAAGAATCGATTTTTGGTAATGCCCACAGGACGCAGACGCTCATACTTTCGAACGATCTCCACTAAATTAATTTCTTCAATTGAACCACCACTAAGAACAAATTCTCGACAGGTTTTCGTTTTAGTATCAGGTATTTTAATTAAGTAAATTTCACCTTTGTCTGTGACGTCTTCAATAGTCATCCGACACAGCTCGTCTCTCCTACACCCTCCTGCGATTCCAATGATTAGTGTGACTTTCATGAGCAAAAAATCATCATCGTTGGCCCTTGTTAATAAAAATTTGACATTTTCTTTGGAAAAAACTGTAGATTTCTTCGCTTTATAACCTTCCTATTTTCTTTTTAAAAAAGATATCAAATTATTGTACCTGCTTATATCAATGTTTTTCTCTTTCGATATCATTGTTCTAACATAGAATAATGACTCCAAAGGGATGAAGACTTTTGTTGTGTGGACTTCTGCCGGAAATACGCTAGTAAGACAGTCTCGGTGAGATTCTTTATTTTTTCTCTTCGGACTTTTTTAGAAAAACTTTTCTGACATAAAAAAATATGCCAGTGTCAGGCAATCTATTTACTTCAAACTTGCGGGCGCCACGGTGCCGCTTCTATCATTGCCACATTTACATTCTATAACAATATTATAGTCAATTCCCTACAATCAACATGATGATCTAATTGTTATGATAATCAAAATGACAAATTCAGGTAAATATACAGAAGTAACTTTAAAAAAGCCAATGTTCATTATGCTCGTAGAAAAAATCTTGTAAGACATACGTGTGAAAAGTACGTTTAAGGCACTCGTATGAATTGCGAAACTCGCTTCGCTTGTTCTGCAAATTTTCATACTCATGCCTTAAACGAGTACTTTTCACACTTATATCATAAATAGCTAATTAATGACTTTAAATTTGCACTTTTAGTTTTAGTCCTTAACGATGTTACCGTATATTAATTAGTGTATCTCTCAAATAAAAAACGCAAGCCCTCTTAAATACGAAACAAAATGACGAATCATTTAAGCAGATTTTTGATGGAGCTGCCAATTCTAACTGAATAACGAGACGGTCGGGCAAGATCCATATTAACTCAAGATCAAATTTTTGAAAAATATATAGTTTTATATTACCGAGTAATATATCTCATTCTCTCAAAATTCAGTTTATCACTTTAATAGACACCTCAAAATTTAAGGTACTACAAGCCTTTGTTTCATAGTATTAGAGGTAGGTGCCTATTTGAAACTTGGCTACGTTTTCTTGTCAACTTCCTCATCTTACCTCTCTTCTCTTTTCTTCTTGAAGGGTCAAGGATCGTGTCAGGTGTCAGGTCGTCAGATGCTCATTCCTAAAATTAGATCATGTCGATCATGACCGTTACGAATGCAATAACTAACCTAAAGGACTGTTACCCTAATATATTTGCCGATTCTCAAAAACTCTATTCTTAGCTACAATTCATTTGGGCTAATGAAGAATTTAAAGACCTTGAACCACAAACTTTGATGAAAAATATTACTGAAAAGAAAAATGTTTTCAGAGAAGTATATTAACTATTTTCCTTAATAATGCCAATTATCAAAGATTTCGATGGAAAAGGAACTGCTTAATAAATTAATGAACACGCAAGACTGAAGGATAGAAGAATCGATCTTGTATATGAAAAACTATAGACTTAACCCAACCTTAGCCTTTTCTCAACGCTTAAGAAGTCCAAAATTTAGTATGATTTGGTAAGCAATATATGTTTGATATAGTTTTTAAGATAAGTAATTTTTATTTTTCAAAATATAGGACGTAAATATTACGTTATTTAGTGAATAAAAATATATAATAGGAAAAACAATTTTTATATTTGAATAAAATATAAGACATATAAATTAGAAGTGTCCGCCCATTATTTTTTTTAATTACAATTTATTCCCTATTTACGCAATATCGCGAATGCGACATCAAAATATGCTTGCCTTAGGAGTGTTCTTTTAGCGACTTTTGGATAAAAGTTTGGGCGTGGCACCCCAAAAATTATTCGTCGGCACTTGCCTCCGGCGGCCTTTTGCCTCACCTGACGGTAAAGCCACGAGCCGCCACTGGCGCAAATGTTTCGATTTCTGTAAAGGACCAGTGTTTATTAACATGATAGATTTGCAAAATTAAATTTCTTTTTAAATATATGCTCTAATACTAATAAATAAATACAACCAAATTATACACTACAATAAATTAAAGCTGCCCCCGGCTTAAAGGTAGAACAAGTTAATTCACTTCAATCCTCGTCAAATTACATTTTCGAAACCAATATAGATAGCCATCACAGCGCAACCAGCCTTAACAATTTTTAATTCACAAAATGAATATATTACCAAAAATTAATTTGCCTGCCAACACGGATATCGTATGGAGTTTTTTGATGAACGCTTTCATGTCAGGAGGCTTTTAATTTTCATCTCAGCGTGCATGGTTATGCAAGAAGAAATCCATATGCCTTTTTGATGGGCTTAATTATGCATCTGCTTTACGTGTACTTTAGGCTATTTATATGACCACTAGGTCATGCTGTATAATATGGTTAACAAAATAATTCGCCGCTTTCCCGTTAAATGAAGTATTGAAAAGATTGACTTTACTTTAGCGAACGAAATACAAAAACAAACTGTATTTGTCAGTGCAAGCAAAGCCTTAAGGCTTTAACATCAAATGAAGGCTGAGAAAAAATATCTAACTCAGACTTTAACTTTAACTAAAAATAAAAAAGACGATTTCCTGCCACCTACATTAGAAATTAAGATAACCCAAACTAACCCAAACTAACTCCCTAAAAAATGGGTGCTTTTCTTTATACTGAAACCACTCTAACGACAGAGCATTTTTGTACGTATTTTTCGGTTGGAAAGTTGTCAAAATATGCCCAATATTCCACCTATTCCTGGAGCTTGAGACATTAAGGTTTGCATATAAACTGAAAATTCTCGGTCACCTAAGGGACAATAATAGCCCGAGAGGATACATCAAAATCTGGAGGAGGGCGACTAAAGAACGTTCGAAACTCTTAATGAGGGCGGGTATCATTCTGCCCACCATTAGGTAAAGCGGATCCTGACATTTCACTTTCCAGATAGAGGTGCATGGTAGGGGGCGGATTGCAGCCCACATGGAGTTAATGGAATCGTCTGGTACACTGACGGCTCCAAAACTGATAGTAGTACTGGAACGGGCGTGTATGGGGAAACCACAGGGCCAAAACTTGTATCCGTCTTTGGGACTTCTAAATGAGTTAGCAATATAAAATAAATAAGTTGTTACCAACCCTTAAGGATCCGGCCAGCGCAGCATGTGCTCCGCCTGATCGTCGGCATGGAAGTGAGTCAATTATTTACTCTTGATCAGGGCGCCACCAGTTTGAAATAACTAAAGCCGCAGACCCAAACTAGAGGATCCTTGGTCTTGAGAATCCTTAAGGGCGATTCAAAATCAAATGACCATTAACTACACTTGTTTGGTTGAGGTATTTCAGAGCAAATAAAAGACGGTATGTTAGTGCAAGTTTAAGTTTATTGGGCGCTCGTTAGATTTGACGTTAACGTGTTGTTATATTTCCTTCAATAAACAAAATGACGTAAATATAAAAGAATGTGAATGAGCTTAATTGAAAACAAATAAGACCTATATGCTCACAAATACACAGCTAGATCCGTTGTGTATACATACAAACTGTAATTTTAATTAAATTGAATTATAATGGAAGTGGAATAGATGATGAATGATCGAACAATCATTAGGCACTATAACGGAAGTAACAAAATAATATACCAAACGGTTATGGAAGATCAAAATCAATTACAACAAATTAATAATAAACGCAATATGCATAAGGTATCTATCGTCACATCAACTAGTAATTAAGAGTTGTCAGTATAATAGCTGTTGCTACTAAACTTTGTGCGCGTCTACCAGGGTATACGTGTCGCAGTTGTATTTACCACGATAAATATTAAATTGCAAGAATAGAGAAATATAACATGGAAAAAAAATATGGGCATTAATCGATCCACACTAGTAAATATAACAGTTATTTAGATTAGCATTGGTAAGCCATGCTTACACCTAATCAGTTCCAAGGACATCTATATCAATAGACGCAGAAGGAAACAAAATACGCAATCTAATGTGACGCTGAAAAATACTAATACTAACACGCTAATACTAATAACTACATTATGTAGAAGATCACAAATTTATCTTATTTGGTCTCCGCCGATATCATCTCCGGCCTTCTGCACGTAGGCTGCTGCTAGGCGCCTTGGGACCCGTAAACTCTCAGTGGCAATTAAGGCAATGCCCCTACCTCTATGGCTGCAGTCGGTACCAAAAAAACACAATCATCTGAACTGACTGGTAGCTACTTTGTTAGCTATTTAACTCGCTCCAAATAAAAAACTAGCTCCAAATAAGAACCCTAGTTACGTAAGGTTTTTGATGGTGATGACGAATGGGAGCAAGATTAGCTCCTACAGGCGCCCCTTGAGAAAGGAAACGGCGTATTTTGTTCCGGAATTTTAAGCACGTGGCCAATTACCAAAAGAAATATTGACTTTAGAAAAAATCCAACCAATCCGCAGTCAAATAATTTAATCCATCAACCTGGTAACTATGCCAAATTCTCTAGCCCGAAATAAGATTATCCCCGTAAGGGCGAATTAGAAATTCTTAAACTTTTAATCAGGCTTACGCACTACCTCCTCTTTGGAGGGGAGAAAGAGAACTAGGTCAAGTCAGGTTCGTCCACCTCCAACGTCAAGTTTAATGTCAAACGGCCAGAAAAAGTTGTACCAATAGGCTAGCTTTACATTGTCCTGCGACACACGTCAAATACAACAAGATAGTTGCCACCAAATTTAATAAAACCTTCAGTATGCAATAAAACGAACTTAAAGCTGTATGATATCATGTATGGCTGACAGGACAAAGAAAACCGAAGTTAAAACCATTATCCACAATGACCAAATAAACAGAAACCACTTCATTTATCAAAACCGCTAAACGTACAAAACCGCGGCGCGATAATTCAGACCTAAACGCACCTTTAGCCAAGAGCCTGCGTTTCTTTTGGGACCAACTGCGAAGCAAACCGGGCGGTGTTGCCAAATTTAGGGAACACAACGCAACCACTAAAACATCTTGCCTGCGCACATCAATCGAAAGCAAAATACAGTCGTTTAACATCAAACCGATGATAGCATATCAATAAATTATGCTGTTTCTTGTTGGCTTGGTCGCAAACACATCAAAATCGCACGAGGATCGCGAGAGAAACATGCACTGGCAACATTCCATGTCCCTCAATAGGCAACCAACAATTATCAAGTCAGCTGTGGCTATTTCCTTTGAAGTTGTATAACCTTTTTCTATGGAATTAAGGGTATGTTATCAGAAATAAACATTGACTGATTTTTTAACTTCTCTTATTAAATATTGAAACGAATCCAGGAAAACAACCGACAACCTCAGAAACCAATATTTCTGACATCCATGAGACTGTTTTAATGTATATTATCACCGAAAAGGTGATTATCCGAGAAGGTAAGAGAATTAGTGAATGTTTTGAAATGCACTGCTATAAATGCCTATAACTGTGAATGTTTTCTCGATAGCGATGGCAAGAATACAGTACGATTTATTGATTGATTATGTACTAAGCCAGTGGAAATGTTAATAAAGCTCGATCGATCCAATCAAACAGCCCGAGAAAATCAAGTTACGTATACGACTACCGAACTTTCACTTTTCCCTGGAACAGCTCGATAAAAGGCTAGGGTCATACGACAACCATGCAGGTATCTAAACGAGTAACTAGTATTATATTTAACTTGGCAGATTAGCATAATAGATGTAGAATTAATGGTGAAATAACTGACTTTATTTGACCTCTATCTGTTACATGTATTCATACTAAATTCACATCTAACAATATAACCATGTTTTCTGCGCCGAAATATTTGCGATCCTCAAGTACGCATATGAAAACCTGTTAAGCCTTCAGAGGGAAGGATATCTACATTTGCTCGGACAGCAGAGCTGCTCTGTCAGCCATTGAGTCTGATCACGGCGCTCATGTCTGAATGTAGAGATGTCTTGGGGGCTTTGGCCAGGTACAATATGGTCAGTGTTCCATAGGTTCCGAGACACTCGAATCTCCCAGGAAACGACGAGGCTTATACTCTGGTACGTCAGGGTTCCGGAATGAGTGCAATGGGACCTGAGCCTACAGTGCTACCTCTATCCTAAGGATTACTCCAGAAATGAGTCAAGCTGGGCTATCCTTGGGTGTTTTGTAGGGTCAATGCCTTTTTGGCACTGAAGCGGGGGATATAAGGCTTGTTCAGGGCATTGCTGCTTGAATAGGCAATTGCACCTGCTGCACTCATGTTCTTGCCTACTGTCGAGCATTGGCAAGGATAAGAGAGGTGCTTTTCAGAAGTTGCAGCGCTAAACCCGGAGGACATAAAAAAGACCAGCCGAGAAAGTTGGGTGCCTTCGTTAAGGAGGTCGGATTTCCGAGGTATATTGGTTTCTTGAGTGGGCGCACAATGGGCCCAGACTGGTAACCTACATGCAAGGGATCTCCTGCGAGCGCTTGTTACATTCAGTCATTTATGCCTAATATTAAAAAAAAATGTGATAACAAGGACATACTGAACTAAGATGTCCCTCTTATTTGTGGTTCCTCGAAGCTTTTTGAGATTTTGTATCGGCCAGATCGACTGTCCTCTCAGCAGCATGGTTTTAAGGGGTCGATCAACTACCACAACTTTGGGATATTTTGCTGTTTTTATAACAAAGATGATTGATGATAAAATTATTAATTGATGATAAAATTAGTCATGTTCTAGGATGAGTTTTTAAAATTATTTTACGTTATTTGTGGTGTGTGCTACAAGTATAGAGTATAAGATACGATAGGGTAATTATAATAAAGGGGCAATTGTGATGGCACCGTTAAAAAGTTGGAAAAATAGCAACTGCTATCAAAATCACGTAAACTGAAAGTTGGCTAGTTTCCTTGGTATTTAATTCATTGCAGGAATCATTGAATTTGTCAATATCGTTTTGACAGGTTTGTTTTTGATTCCCTAAGTGAGAGAAGTATGCATGACAATGATTGAGAAGAAGCCCATTATTTATCGGCCGATAACAGAACAGAGCCAGCTCGTCCTGCATGATTTTATAAGTGGGATGTGCTGGAAGCTGGAAGTTTCTGTTCGTTGACATCATAAAGGGTGCAATGTTCAGATTTTCCATGAAAAGACTGGTGTTAATGCCAATGGTTGTCATGGTCCAATCATTAAATGATTTAATGACACTTTAAGGGGGAAAAAAGGGGACACTATCCATATTAACTGAAAATTTAGCAGGAGCAATGATACCTAGGTTGAGGGGCGAGTCCGGCTATTTAGGAGTGAGAATCGTAAAAGCATAACAGAGGCCAAAATTAAGGCATTGGATGATTATATAATTGGGGATTCTTGGCAAATTAATAATAAGCTTAGACCTTGTAAAATAAGTCATAAGGGTTATGTCTTGGAGCCGGAAGAGTTTCAGCCATTCATTCTCAATATTGCTGATGAGCTACTCATTCATATGATTACTATTTAAACTTACTTAACCTGGTGTAACTTCCTGACTTAGGGCTTAGGGTCATATGCTATATGGAAGTTAGGGACATAATACTACACTTAAGAGATTCGAATGGTAGAGATTTTTATGATATGCACACATGTTCAAAAACATTGTTAGCTTGAATATTTAGCCTCTTACTAATTTGTTGAACATCTGCTCAAGTGAAAGCCGTCTTCATTCTATTTTCAAGGCATCCGGAGTAGTTTTGGCTCCTAAGAGGAGTGACTCGATTGATCTCTCAAATTAGAGACCCATTTCTAAAATTCCTCTTCTTGTAAAGGTCTTTGAGAAAATTCTAAAATCTGGAATATGCTGTCATTTTGAAGCACATAATTTGATAAAGAAGCAACAGGTTTGTTCTGAAATCTATCAGAGGTCTTCGATTGTGTCTCCTCCAGTCTTATCATTGAAAAACTTGGGCAGTCCACGTCTTGAATTGCTGCCATCGTATATGCGGGCTCGACACCAGCCAGTTGATATGGATGGCCAGCGTTCAATCTTAAGACCAATTAACCATTGATTACCACAAAGGTCAGTGGGGTATTCATAATTTACAACAATGTTTTGCCATTCTATTCTCGTGCCGTTGACTTCATACAGTTTGCTCATGATACGCCTACGTGGCTCTTGATAAAAATCTGAATTCATTAAATAATAAACTGGTGGAGACACAGTCAAGAGCTTTGGATTAGTTTCCTTAATATCACTAACAATCCACCATCTGTTAGATTCTTGGGTATTCACCTGGATCAGAAACTAGCCCGATCCCATCTTGTTGATTCGCTTTCCTCCAAGCTGTTTTCATGTACATAGGTATTGGCAAGTCTAGTAAATACTGTCTCTGGGCCTACTCTCATATCAGCTTTCCATGCTTTGATCGAGTCAAGAATATCATATGCCCTGCTGTCATTGGTCAAATTTTTGCTTTGCAACGAAAGGCTATTTTTAAGCTGCCATTCAGGGCTGACTGTAGAGATGGTTTTGTGCGGTTGAGGCTAATGACTGTTACCTATATATATTTCTATCAGTCTTTTCTATATTTAAAAAGTAATTTTGATAAATACGTTTCTCATAATGAAATGCAGTGTCAGCTTTTCAAGAACAAGAATGAATTTAATATAGTAAATCTGGGCCACCCTTAACTTGATATCTTACATTATCTGAATGACCCACGGCGATTACTTTAACGAAAACCGTCGGCTAAGAAAAAATTATAAGTATGTGATAACGCGCTTTCTTCCACAGCTCAAGCTAATTAATTTTGCGTTTTCTTTAAATCAATGAGAGATTTAAAGGTCTGCGTTTCGCAACTTGTACCCGATATTACTTTATTACGCCTCATACACCTATGAGGCAGTGACAAAGACCATAACATTTGCTAAAGTGAAAGAGAAACAAATTCGTTGAGCAAGAGCCTACATTTCGGTCCAGACATATGCCATCCTCAGGGCACGTTTAATTATTTATGGAATGTGTCCGGTTTCTTTCGACACGGACGAAGTCGGCATCAAGGTGAATGTTCATACGCCCACAAATAGGTATTCGTTATATAGCTATCGCTAACGAGTCGATTAATAACTAAATGCAGTAGCAGTATAATGATTATCTTCACTGTTTAATGAATACTGCTTGAGTTTTTGCGTTTAGATCTCTAAGAAAGGAAAATGTCCTTCCGTTTTTAATTAAGTACCTATGCGAACCAGTTTACATACAATGGATTTTATTATTTCTGGAAGAAAAATCGATATGTGTATAGGCAAGTTATTTAAATTAATGAAGTATTAAAAATTATTTTGACAATTATTTGTTATAGACAAACGAATAATGAAAACGGAATTTCTTTAGTATCTATTTTTTGGCCTTAAAAAGGGCTTTTTTGAAGCAATTTTTAACCTCAAAATTTAGCGCTGAAAATAAATGAAAAGTAAATATTCGCATTCTGAGTAGTCGGTCGTACTGTCGTCATTGGTATCCAGAGAAACAATTAGAGGCTTTATAATCTCATCTAGCATACCATCAAGTTACCACATTCTTACTTTTTCCCTAATTACATGATCTGCACATTTATTCCACTTTTGAGAATTGTCTTGCTTTAAAGCCGTTTGAAAAATACTCTCAATATCTTTCATTTTACGAGTAGTATTGTGCCTTGCCACAAAACGTTTAACCTAAGCTCAAATTAGTTCCATTGGATTTAGTTCACAGTGGTAGGGGGAAGGCGAATTACTGCAATATTTTGATTCAAAGCCCTTTCATCCACCACATATTTAATGCAATAAGGCTTACTAAAATTTATTTTAGTAAGTCACTCTTTTTTAATCATATCTCCTCCATATGAAATTCCTTTTGAAGAAAGCCATCGAATATTCCTCCAGAAAGAGGCTAGTGGTAGTTTTTCAGGTTTCCAGGAGTAGCAACTAGCACTGTACATAACGATAACTGACTGAGGAAGAATTGAATATATCTAGCGTAAGAAGATGACTGAGGCCCCAGGGATAGGACATTAATAGGCTCTCCATTAACAAATGCAAATTTTCAGTTTTATGCATTTTAAATGAAAACTGAAGATGTGTAAACTAAAGTTGGGTTTTCTTCAAATAAAAGTCGATCATAAATAAAATACTAATAAACATTGGGATTATTTATTGTAAAAAAATAATTATATGTTAGTTAATGAACTTGACTTGACTAAGTAGATTATTGAGTAACAGACAAATTCAGTGTTAAGCTATGTAATAAAATCATTTGACAAAAATCGAAACATTTTTTCAATCTAATTGAAAAGCTGAAATCATCTACTTACGTAGAGATATTTTGCGTACAGTTTGACATTCTATACGAGAAATTTGAAAATTATTAAATCAGATATACTGCTGCGCTGCAGCAGGATATTATTAAAGTATAATCCTTTCATTCAGCCTTGCTGAAAACCTGCTAATATTCCGCAGAAAACTATGAAACTTTGATAATTTTTAAATTTTTGTAATCTTTAAATATGCTGCTCTATGCACCTTTCAAATAGCGAAAACCTCTTTCAATATAGTCGAAAAACTTTCGTAAAAAACGATGACATTTTCAACGAGAATAGAAAATTGTACGTTGATTTTGAAAAATGCACACAAGAAATTTGAGACATTTCGAATTTTTTTATGATCTTCAAATTTGCTGCTGTAACCACTTTCCAGGCTTTGACAAAAATCGAAACTTTTTTTCATCTTAATTGAAAAATTACGAATTTTTCTCAATAAATTTTAATTTTTTTTTATTTTACATAATCTGCAAATATACCGACTGCTCTGGTAGAGAATTTTATTAAAATACAATCTTTGCATTCAGCCTTGTTGAAAAACTGCTAATATTCCACAGAAAACTATGAAACCTTACATAGATAGATTTTGAAAAATCTATCTGAGACACTTTAAAAATGTCTAAATATTTTCTAATCTTTAAATATGCTGCTCTGTGTAGCTTTCAGAGCTTGACAAATAGCGTAACCGCTTCCGGCCTAGTTGGAAAACTTTCCTGAAAAAACGATGAAATTTTTAACGTGCATAGAAAGTTTTACGTAGATTTTAAAACAGTCACACGAGAAATTTGAGAAATTTCGAATTTTTTCATTATCTTCGTATCCACTTTCTAGCGTTTGCCAAAAATTGAAATCTTCTTTCAGCCTTATTGAAAAATTACGAATATTCCTCAAAAAGCATTGATATTTTCAACATACATAGAAAATTTTGCGCAGATTTTGAGAATCTAGGCAAGAAATTTAAAAAAAATTAAATTTTACACAATATGCAAATATACCGACTGCTATTCTACAGGATTTTATTAAAATATTATCCTTTCATTCAACCTTGTTGAAAACCTGCTAATTATTCGCATAAAACTATGAAACTTTAAACATAGATAGAAAATTTTACGTAGGCTTCGAAAAATCTATGTGACACTTGAAAAATTTCGAACTTTTTCGTAATCACTAAATATGCTGCTCTGCGCCCTTTTCAGAGTTTGACAAATATCGAAACCTTTCTCAGCCTAGCTGACAAACTACTAACTTTCCTCAAAAAACGGTGACAATTTTAACGTGCATAGAAAACTTCACGTTTACTTTGAAAAATTCACACGAGAAATTTGAGAAATTTAGATTTTCAAATTGGCTGCTGTATCCTCTCTAACGTTTGGCAAAAATCGAAATCTTTTTTCAGCCTAATTGAAAAATTACGAATTTTCCTCAAGAAATTTTTATGCTTGAACTCTCTGCCATTTAACGCTGCCGACCCTGCACTGTCATGTCGGAAATTTAAGGCCACAGTCTCTCGATATTTGTTTGAGCATCAATAGTTGCTCCTTTTTTTTTTTAGTCCTTTCTCCTTCCTTTTACACCCCCTCCCACATATCTTTTCCCTGTTAGTATAGGTAATAGTGAATAATAACTAGTTCTATTATTTTTTTTCTTTTTCTCTTTCTCTAAGCCACATTGGGAGAACAGAATCTGCCCTTGAGCAGAAGTCTGAAATGTGGGCTTTTTACTCACTAGTTGTTCCTCTTAGATTGTGTTAGAGTAATTTTGTTTTTTGAGTATTTAGAGTGATTTATGTAATCATTGTGAGTAATAAACGTTTTTATTATTATTATTATTATTATTATTATTATTATTATTATTAAATGTTGGTCTATTACTCTTCTCAATTTATGGCAAAAACTTTTAAACTGTGCGTATAAATATCTTAAAACCAGAAGACTGATTGTTTACATAATCTGCAACCGACTGCTCTGCTAGAGAATTTTATTAAAATACAATCTTTGCATTCAGCCCTGTTGAAAAACTGCTAATATTCCGCAGAAAACCATGAAACGTACATAGAAAATTTCATACAGATTTCGAAAATCTATGCGAGAAAATTGAAAAGTTTTATATTTTCATATTATGCAAATATACCGACTGCTCAACCATAGGATTTTATTAAAATACAATCCTTTCATTCAGCCCTGTTGAAAATCTGTTAATATTCCGCAGAAAACCATGAAACTTTAAACATGGATAGAAAAGTTTACGTAGATTTCGAAAAATGTATGTGTCACTTGAAAATTTTCGAAATTTTTCGTAACCTCTAAGTATGCTGCTCTGTACATTTTTCAGAGTTTGACAAATATCGCAACCCCTCTCAGCCTAGTTGAGAAACTACTAACTTTCCTGAAAAAACGATGAGATTTTTAATAATATTTGCTGCTGTGTCCATTCTCCAGCGTTTGACAAAAATCGAAACTTTTTTTTCATCCTAATTGAAAAATTACAAATTTACCTCAAAAAACAATTAATTTTTCAAAGTACATAGAAAATTTCAGGCAGATTTCGAAAATCTATGCCGGATATTTGAAAGATTTTAAATTTTAAATAATCAGGAAATATACCGACTGCTCTGCTACAGGATTTTATTAAAATACAATCCGTTCATCAGCCTTGTTGAAAACCTGCTAATATTCCGCAGAAAACTACGAAACTTAGACAATTTTACGTTGATTTAGAGAAATCTATGTGAGACACTCGAAAAGTTTCGAAATTTTTCGTAACCTCTAAATAGCTTTGTGCACTTTTCATAGGTTGACAAATATTGAAACCTCCCCCAGTTGAAAAACTACTAACTTTCCTCAAAAAACGATGACATTTTCAACGTGCCTATAAAATGTTACGTCGATTTTGAAAAATTCAGGCGAGAAATTTGAGAAATTTCGATTTTTTTCATAATCTTCAAATTTGCTCCTTTCTAGCGTTTGACAAAAATCGAAAACTTTTTTCAGCTTAATTGAAAAATTACGAATTTTCCTCAAAAAGCAATGAAATTTTCAACGTACATGGAAAATTTTACGCAGATCTTGAAAATCTATGCGAGAAATTCGAAAAATTTTAAATTTTACATAACATGCAAATATACCTACTGCCCTGCTACAGGATTTTATTAAAATACAATACTTTCATTAAGCCTGCTTGAAAACCTGTTAATATTTCTCAGAAAATCTATGCCGGATAACTTTAAACATAGATAGAAAATTTTACGTAGATTTCGAAAAATCTATGTGTCACTTGAAAAATTTCGAATTTTTTCGTAAACACTAAATATGGCGCTCTGTGCAATTTCTAGAATTTGACAAATATCGAAACCTCTCTCAGCATAGTGAGAAAATACTAACTTTCCTCACAAAAACGATGACACTTTTAAGTGCATAGAAAGCTTTATGTAGATTTTGAAAAATTTATCCAAGAAATTTGAGAAATATCGAAATTTTTCATAATTTTCAAATTTGCTGCTGTAACCACTTTCTAGCATTTGGTAAAAATCGAAACATTAGACTTTTCTTCAAAAAGCAATGAAATTTTCAACGTACATAGAAAATTTTACGCAGATCTCAATAAGCTAAGCGAGAAATTCGAAAAATTTTAAATTTTACATAACATGCAAATATACCTACTGCTCTGCTACAGGATTTTATTAAAATACAATCCTTTCATTCAGCCTTATTGAAAACCTGTTAATATTTTTTAGAAAACCATGAAACTTTAAACATTGATAGAAAATTTTACTTAGATTTCGAAAAATCTATGTGCCACTTGATAAATTTTTCGTAAACTCTAAATATCTGTGCAATTTTCAGAATTTGACAAATATCGAGACCTTTCTTAACCTAGTTGAAAAACTAGTAACTTTCCTCAAAAAGCGATGACATTTTTAAAGTACATAGAATATTTTGCGTAGGTTTTGAAAAATTCATTCGAGAAATTTGTGAAATTTCGATTTTTTTCATAATATTAAAATTTGATCCACTCTCCAGCGTTTGGCAAAAATCGGAATCTTTTTTCAACCTTTTTGAAAAATTACGAATTTTCCTCAAAAAGCTATCGAATTTTCAACCCACATAGAAAAATTTACTCAGGCGAGAAAATTGAAAAATTTTAAATTATACATATTATGCAAATATACTGATTGCTCAACCATAGGATTTTATTAAAATACAATCCTTTCGTTCAGCCTTGTTGAAAACCTGCTAATATCCCGCAGAAAGCCATGAAACTTTAAACATAGATAGAAAATTTTACGTAGATTTCGAAAAATGTATGTAGGACACTTGAAAAATTTCGGAATTTTTCGTAATCTCTAAATATGCTGTCCTGTGCACTTTTCAGAGTTTGACAAATATCACAACCTCACTCAGCCTAGTTGAAAAACTTTCCTCAAAAAACGATAACATTTTTAACGTGCATAGACAACTTTACGTGAATTTTGAAAAATTCATACGAAAATTTTGAGAAATTTAAAATTTTTTCATAATCTTCATATTTGCTGCTTATCCGCTTTTCAGCGTTTGACAAAAATCGAAACCTGTTTTAATCCTAATTTAAGAATTACGAATTTTCCTCAAAAAATAATGAATGTTTCAAAGTACATAGAAAATTTCACGCAGATTTCGACAATCTATGCCAGAAATTTAAAGATTTTAAATTTTCCTTAATCTGCAAATATACCGACTGCTCTGCTGCAGAATTTTATTAAAATCCACCAGTTTTTCTGCTGGTAAAATTCCTTCCTCAAAGCTACTTTTACTACCAATATGTGTGATTATTAACCGGCTTCTTTTACCCGAAGGCCCTTTAATTCTTATTTTGCCAAGCGTGTATGCCTTGTTTACCCAAGTTTTGTCCGTAGATTATTACATTATTCCACCGGTTGCTTGCTCTAAAATTTTGTCTTCGCCAACAAACAATTTCGTCTTCTTCCACCAAAATTTATTTTCTACTTTGCACTTTTTCGCAACGAATTTTTTTTTTAGAACACATTGTCATCTTATCCATATGCGGAATGTTTGCCTCATACATTATTTTACACAATGTGGGTATTTCTTTCTCACCGTGATATCAATCGTTGTCAATTTCCTCTTTCCCTGATTTTTTTTTGGCGATTTAATGGCCATATTTTTTTCCTCATGTGATAGTCTGATATTGTTGAATGCATTTCAACTATTTTTGAAAAATACGTTGTTGAGATTTGCTATTTAAGAGCATTGTAAATGTTAAGAATAATATTTTTTTTTTTTAATTAGCAGACGGAGCACCGAATCTTCCACAACAACAAAATCAGAAATGCTGGCTATTTCTCATGAGCAAACTGTTTCACTTCTTCCAAGAAGATAAGTAAACAGTGATGTTTTTACGCTTTTAGAATAGCCGATTGAAGATTGTAAAACGGGACCTTTCTCGATTTCTCGGATGTTTTTTTTATTGTTTTATTACTTCCTCAAATTTTGAAACGAAGTGTTGTATTTTATTTTTTTATGCTTATGTAAAAATGGGCTGAGAGATATTCATTTCTATATTACATTTACCTATTCCTATGTCCTGAATTCCTAGCAGAGACCTTTCATATTGTTATATCTTCGTTTAATCGTGCTATCATTAAATGTGTTCGATTCGGCTGAGTGCACACACCTATAAACACGGTCAGATCAGTTGCAAGGTTCTACATATTAATTTCAATTTCCTATTAGCTCTCCGTTCCATGTACTTATTTTTAAATGAATATGTCTGCTTTAGATATGAAATTATTATTTTCAGGTTGGCCGTAATCTTGTTTTGTTTCAAAAAGCCCAAAAGTTGATTAGAAATTACTAAAAAAGTCATGGATAGGTCGGCTAACGTCTCAACCAATTGATGGTCAAAGGAAAGAGTAAACCTTTTATGAGATTTAGTCTTGTATAATAAACAATTTGCACTAATTTTGATGTCAAACGTAAATCATGAACATTCGAAATCGCAACACAGAACTTTGTACCTGCATCAATCAGCTGTTGATGCTATAAATTAGAAGAGCAGCATAATCATGAGGATATTTGGAATAAAAAGATGCAGAATGGTACAAATAGAAGAACCTTAGTTTAATTGGAAAATAAACAATAAAAAGAGATGTATGATAAAATCAAAGGAGGGAGAATATGTATGGTTGCAAAATTATTTGGCATTTCTTCTAAGGGAGCCGATGAACGCCAACGGGGTAAGGCTTTTATTAAACACACTTTCAGGCTTTCCATTATTTAGCAACTACTTTCAGCACTTTGAGCATCGCGAAAACATCCCAATTGTGAATAAATTGAAGTTTGGAACTTTCGGAAAAAGGTACAACGCAGTTTTATCCAGAGGAGTCTCATCACTTGTGAATTTATAAAGTCATCTCATTATAAATGAAGTTTACTGCTCTTGTGAAAAGTTTAAGTGAGTTATTAATCTTTACGGTCAATCAATACTCACTGATTAGTGTTTTATACACATTAAAGAGACTAAGGAAGCTTTTCAACTTTAAAAATATAAGAAGTCTTAAAATTAAAGTCAAAGAGGTTTTTGTTCTACGTGCCTGTTGATGTCTCTCAATAATTTATAAGGAGACACCAACAGGACGTTAGCACGAAAATCTATTCGTCCCGAATGTTAGGTTGGCTTATCTTTTCATATTTAAAAGCATCTTCGGTCCCTCTTTATTCGTTGAAAAACAATAATTGATTAGTAGCTATTAATTTTTGTAAAGTAAATTGATTGTCACTATCTTTTAAAATTTAAAGATGCAAAATGGTAATTTTATTCTAAATAGCAGAATCTTAGATTAATTGCAATATAAACAATATCACGAAGATGTATGATGCAATTCTTCTAAAGGAGCTAATGAACACAACTAGGATAAGGCTTTTATTAAGCGCACCTTCAGATTTCATTATTTAGCAACAACTTTCAGCACTTTGAGTATCACGAAAACATCCCAATAGTGACTAAGTTGTGGTTGGAACCTTCGACAAAATGTACTGCAACACAATTTTATCCAGAGGGGCATCATCACTTATGAATTTATAAAGTCATCTCATTGTAAATGAAGTTTAATGCTCTCGCCAAAAGCTTTAGCGATTTATTAATTTTTATGGTCAGCCAATACTCACTGATTAGTGTTTTACAACCAATAAAGAGACAAAGGATGCTTTTTAACTTTAAAAAGATAAGAGACTTAATATTAAAGTCAAAGAGGTTTTTGTGCTATCGGCCTGTTGATATATCTCAGTAAATTATAAGGAGACACCAACAGGCAGTTAGCCCGGAAACCTGTTCGACCCAAATGTGTGTAGGTAGTACTTCTTCTTAAAAAACAATAGTCCATGAGTCGTAGCTATAAGACAATTTTTCATAAATTGATTACCATTATTTTTCACTTTTCTTGTCCCACAGTGTTATTACAATAATTTATTACGTCAGTATTCAGTTGGAGTATTAACATATCTTATATTGTCAGATATTCTAAGTTTCTACAAAGTGTTCCCTTTAAAACGGACTGATAAAATTCATTGTACTTCGCCTGAGAGGGGATTTTTGCACAGTAAACCTATAGCATGGACTAGTAATTAATTTAAAATTTAAATTTGAGCAAAACTCTGCTGTTAATCCATTTCAAGATTTCTTTGATTTATATTGCTATGAAATGTAAACACTGAACTGGTGAGTTGTAGCGAATTAGTACAACTAGCTTATTGGTCCAAATTACTTCATATTATGTATCAAAAAAATTGGAAAAATAAAATAATATCTGAATAATAACCGAACGATTATTAAAGTGCTTATTTTGTATTTTATTATTTTATTATTTGACATGTTTGTCTATCATTGCTTGACTAAAATAATTATTTATTAATTTAGAACAAATTTGTTGATTACAAAAGACAACACAAAGAGCTATGTACCAATGTTCGGACATTATTTCGAGACGTATAATTTCTTAATTATTACATAGGTATAGACCAATATAAATAAATAAAATAGCACGGTGGCAAGTTTAATATTATTTTTGATCGTATTGTGAACATAAAGATAATTTTACCAAAGAAATATATTAAACTTCAGCATTGCAAAGACAAGAAGCAAGTAGAATGTTACAATTAATAAATTCCATATTCCATGTTAGACAAGGTATATTGCCATATTTTTGTTTAAGTTCAATGACTTCAAAGTAAGGGCCCTTGGGTGGTCACAAGATCTGTCAGAATGGGAATTATTAAAACCTTATCGCAAATGTAGTTCTTGGCATAGATACTAAGTATGGTTTCAACGCAGGAATATCCTGAATACAAAAATGTATTTAAGCCATTAGCATTTTTAATAAATATTAGTTTTTCACCGGGTCAAGTCTCTCCTAGGCTGAAGGCACGAACAACTTTTGAAGCTGTGTTGCTGGTGGCGCTCTCTACAATGTGCATGTGATTAGATCCCGATTTCTTAACCGAAAAAACCCTAAGTACTAAATTTCGAACCATGCTGTTATAACATAAATCTTTACAAAGAGTTTTAAAAAATAATTAATTTAACACCCTATATTTCGGAAACTATCAACTTTTGGACTAAGGTAAATTGGGCTAGATTCTCATATTTTAGCTTAAGGATTTTGTGATAGCGTTTTCTACAGGTCTTCTAGAGACACCCTGCATATGAATAATATAATAACTTCAAATTATATCATGTGATAAATATTCTTTAAAATATTGTTTGATGCTCTCTGTAGTTATTTACTGATTTCTGTAATAATTAAAAAAAAAATCGTGTCGTGACAGTTGCATTTTATGAAAAAATACAAAAACGCATTAACCAAGAGATTAGCCATAGATAATTACTAGGTACAGTAAATCTTGCCCCAAACTATAACATATAATATACTTTCAGAACTGGAACTGGTTTGGTTCGTCTTTTCACTTTTAATATTACGTACAAACCTACTATGTGTATATCGGTTCATACGATTCATTATTTAAAGTCACATGTGATGATACGCTTACATTTATCATAATGCAAAATTGTACTAGTTTACAACAAGATAATGGAAGGGGAATATTATCTGACATAATAAACTAAATCGTTCATTGAATTAAACATTACTAACTAAAGAGTGAGGGGAGAGAACTATGAGCAATATCTATCTCTCCCATTTACTTATTCTTCTATATCTTAGATTCTATATCCCAGCTATGATCTGAACTGCTTTACCGGTCTTCGATCTTAGCGATCGTCATGGCAATTTCAAACTGCTTTCTTAAGTTAGAAAAAACTATTCACCTGCCAAAGCTTCTCCGTACATTGACCTTTCCCTGGACAGTGATCCGCCGAATTAGTGTTTGTTTTAATATTTTTAACATTTAGGCAAAATCTATAAGTTGGGGGGCACTGTCTTCAAAATCTTCAATTTTTTTCTCTGTTGCTTCTAATAAAGCCCATCTTTCCATTTCATACAAAAGAACGAACATAAGACCAGAGTAATAGCTTATTTTGGTGAGAGATCTTATTGCTTCTCTATTCTCCCTCTGGTCTTAGGCCTCGTTAATAGTGTCTAATTTGTCCTTGTTCAACTAAGGTCTTCGTTATGACGATAAGGTTAGGTCTTAACGTCATAATCTTGGCTTGTACAATATGGTTTTATGCATATGCTCCAGTAGATCATGGGTTCTGATTAGAGTTTATACAAGAGGTGATAAAATATTGGGCTTTTAACTACAACTCTCAAGATAGTCATTGTAAAATGCATTAGCTCTTTATCGAGTATGAAAAGACATTTCGCTTGATTAAACATGTCTTTAAAGCCTTAGTTGGCTGTCCTATTGACCTCAGGTATTCCAACTTTTTATGTATGTCCACGCAACGGGTTCAATGAAACTAGACGAAAACAAACACGTTTCGCATTGAAAGAAGAATACGACAAGGAGACACTATCTTACCAAACATATTTGTAACATTCTTGGAAACTATGTTTAAGAATCTGAACTGAAGAGATGGTGAATGAGATGAATTACCTATATTGTTCATTTTAGAGTAACCATATTGGAATTACTCAAAGATACGTTAGACCAAATTAATATAAGGCTCAACTATTCTATAACCAAGTTTGGTAGATAACATTGAACAAGTAACACCATACACCAAGTAGGTAATAAAAAAGGGCTACCTTAACTTGGCCCAGAGTGTATGTGGTATAGAGATTCAAATGGGACTGGGCACGACATATATCTTGGACTGCTGACAATAGATGAACCCCTATTACACCTTTTTGATAACCTACTATATTAGCGGCCTTTTATTCAATTCCTCTTCATTTTCTCTAAATTGGATTCGCAGTACCAGTATGTTGACACCCTATATTTATGAAAATAATTTCCATGGGAAACGACCCCTTTTCCTCCACCTAGTCAGTAGTTTCATTCCTCTTTTCTTTCTTTAAGAAGAAACTAATTAGCATTATTATCACTTATCCCACTATTATTTGCTTTTTATCTGACTCTCCGCCAAGCTTAAATTCAATCTGGTAAAACGATAAGAAAAATTCTACATGCCCCAATAAATGAAGTACAGATTCGCACTGGCATGGGTTTTAATGAGAGGTTCATAGAAATATCAAGGGTATGCATCAGTTGTGTTGAAATAAATACAGGAACCCTTACCATTATGAATTGCACTAAACTTACTCTCTAGGTCTTAATGCTAAACCGTAACCTGCAATCCAAGCCTTAATAGATTTTAGTAAACCTTCTCTTACGACGAGTGCCGAATTTCGAACAGCGTTTCATGTCGTACTTTTCCGACCACGACGAGATGACTTTTCTGAACTATTTATTTTCTTTCCACGTGATAGATAAAGTTTTACTAATTTTTCCGAATTTCCATATGTTGTTGGGCAGCGTAACGATTTACCGAGCGTGGAAACATTTTTCAGACTAATTTTTCGAGGCCCCTGTTGGGCATAGTAACGTGCTATCGCGCGTGAAGGGTATTTTCTGACTAACTCTTTCCCAAAGATTTTTAGCTTTTTATACCATCTTTCAAGGCTTGTTTTTCTTATCGAAAAATCTGGGTTCAACACCTGCCCAGCTATTAAAATGTTTTTGCTAAGAACACTGAAAATTCCTAAGTCGACGAAAATTTTGATGTGGCAATTAGCGTTTTAACATGCTTTGTAAATTCCAACCTGGGTTCCAAATTACGATAATTAAAATTGGTTATTCCAGTTAACATGATTTTTGCATTCCGATCCCAGGTCTTTGCTCCCTAATTTATTTAATGGAAAAGCCCCCTTGCCAAGGTTTTCTTTTTAGATCAACGCATTGGGGGAACCTATTTGTGAAGCGTGCAACTAGTGTGTGATAGGTCTTGTAATTAGTTCATCTAATTTCGCGTTATAATACAGTCGAAAAAAATAAATCGGCTGCACTTCGAGTCTTATTTCGGTTCTGGTGAAGTTAAACACAATGCTGTTTATTTGGAGTATATTCCAATAGTAAGTTATTTTATGTTAATAAGGCATATTTTTTCCTGAATTTTCCTAAGACAAAGCAATTTAACTTTAGATGCGGTTCGGGCATTATTTCTTGAAAGTTGAATTTCAATTTAATTTTTTTTTTAAATAAAATTATTATTTTTTTGAATGTTCTCTCATGGCGAGCTAGTATAAACTGGAGTTATTTTTGAATCAATTTAAAACGGAAATTGAATATAAATGGCACAGAACCTCGAAATGTCGAGACATTTATATCATGACATATTTTCGCATTTCCTGTAACACGCAGAACTTTTTATAAAGGAAAACTCTTTCTGTAAAATAAATGATAATTTTTGTTAAGACATATTCATTTTCATCAAAAATTGGTTTGTAATATGATTAATTCGCAAAGTAAACGAACCAAGAAAAACCTCCTATGAATCTTCAGATAAAATTACACTATGCACCATGCAGGACATTAAACCAGCAGTAATTTAATTTTTCATACGATTTTATTTTTACTTACTTTAGGTTTTAGTATATTCTAGTACCACTAAATGTAAGTACTGATTCTGAATGCATTGGTTTGGTTTATGATATAGTAGGCTCAATTAAAATATACCGTGCTCGGTAATAATTTAAAACTTTCGTTGATCTACAAAAAGAGCTACACCCAGCCCGACTTCAAGAAAAAATGTAATTTACTAAAGGTATGTGTAGTAAGTGTAGTAAACAAAGCACATATTATGACATTATGTCTTGGAATTATGATACCAAATGATTGATAAGCTTATATTTAACAATGAATAGTGTTCGGTTTAGGTCCATTGAAAGGAGCAACTTAATAATAATTGGTTGTTTATTTAAAATTAATTTTGAATTGTTTCATTATAATATATCGATATCATTTACATATGGCATGTGTTTCTACCAGCATTTAAACAATTAATGTATTTTCTCATATGGGTGCGTCTCCCAATTTTTTAAATTTTACTGGTACGATCCCAATTTTTTTTTACTTGGTGCAAAATAACTGATGTATCGTAGATTCAGAACTGTATTAAATGCTAATGCACAATGTTAACAAAAAAAGAGATGAAATTATGGAAAAGTTAGAAACCGCCATAGTATCCTTGTGCAATATTTAAGTTGATTTTGCAGTGAACCATATTGTAGTGATATAATCCAGCAGGAGGACACTTAAAATACTTATTTTGTTTCGTTAGAAATATACCTGAATTAAAAAAGTCTTGAAAATCACTAATTATTTAGTTTCAAAACTTTCTTTTGGTCCTGTGACCAGTTCCACGTAAGAAAACAATAAAATGTAGACAAATTATTAGTTTTTATGTCAATAATTCAAAATATGTAATGAAATTCATACAATTTCAGAGAAAAGAAAATCGTGAAGTAAAAGAAATGAAAAAACACAGAAAGTGAACAGACAAAAGTTAACAGAAAGACAATAACAATTAAATAAAATAGGTAAAATATATTTAGAAACAGTGAACAGAAAACACTTAAAGAAACATCATGAACACAATTTAACCATCCAGAATTGTTTTCATCTACAAAAAGATGCGAAACAAAACGGATAGTATTCCTTAACTAATTTTCTATGTAAATTTCTCAAAGCTGCTTTTAAATAGAGCTTTCGTTTAATAGCTCTATCCCGTTCAACTGGTGTTTCAATGGAACTCATATCACTGATCAAAAAACTTATTTTCGCACTTTCTTAAGAAGTGTCTATTTTTTTTCGATGTTGGTTCTATCACATTTTTTTCTTTATGATAATTATAGTAAACCACAAGTCCAGTCACATTTGTGCAAATTCTGTATATATTATGCAAAACCGCCGCTGATTACATTTGCTATAATTTGTTCTTTTTCCTACTCTTTTTAATATTTTATTTTATCTAATGCACTGAAAACAATTTTGCTTTTATTTAATCTCCTTTCTTGATAATTTGATCGACTTTAATTTTAGGAGATACTGAACTTTTATTTGCCAAATCATCTTTTTTTCTCTTCTGTCTTTGCCAATGCTATATCTCCCCCTCTCCTTTCGATCGCCTAGCTATATCACACATTTATAACACATTTCATAACAATATGCGTCGTTCACCACATATTTTGTTACTTTCGTAATGCGTTCACCAGCTTACTCTCCAGGAATCGTCGCTGATTACATTTGCTATAATTTGTTGTTCTTCTTGCTCTTTTTAATATTTTATTTTATCTGATGCGCTAAAACTTTAAGCTTTAAGAGATACTGAACTTTTATTTTTCAAACTATCTTTTCCCCTATTGTTTTCTTGTCAACGTTATATTTTCTTCTCTAGGTACCGCCTCTGACTACATTTGCTATAATTTGTTTTTCTTCCTGCTCTTTCTAATATCATATTTTATCTGATGCGCTGAAAGTAGTTTCGCTTTTATTTAATCCTTATCTTCTTTCTTTATAATTTGTCGTCGATGGCGTCAAATGGGAAAGAAGTTAATAGTTCCGCTGAAAAAGAAGCCTGTAATTTGTGTGGTAGAAGTGCTTTAACAAACACGATTCGTTGTTCAAAGTGTTTAGTAGTGTATCATGTTCGTTGTTGTGAGTTAAAAGGTAAGCTCACTGAAGAAGGAAGTGTTTTATGTTGTGAAGAAGAAATCCTAGATGATTCCTTTTCATCCGCCATGACTGTAGTCGAAACTGCGCAGAATCGACTTTTGACCCAGGAAATCCAGTTTTTAAAGGTCCGTTTAGCCGAAAAGGATAAAATTATATCGGATAAGTGTACAATAATTGCCGATAAAGAATTAATTATTCAAATGTTGCAAAATGATAATGCTTTACTACAGCAAAATCAATCTGCAAACAACGTAAACAATGCATAAAAACCAGGTATTTCAGAAAATAGAAATAAATCTCAGCAGCCAAATTCCCAGCGAGAAGAAAAAATTTCAACAAATTCGCTAAAAAACGATAAGCCAAATACGGGCCACAGTACCAAAATTAGTTCCTCACAGGTTTCGGCGGCCGTACATGGCGCGAGTATTGCTTCAAAGTGTAGTGACTATATTAATTTGGTTAATTCCGAAAATCCGACTAATTCGGTAAACGACGATAAAGAACCGTGGATTGAGGTGCTCAAAAAACATCGATCGGTTCGACCCAAAGCCAAAATGGTTATTGGGAAAAGTGTAAGTGAAAATTTAAAAGCAGTGCCCAAATTTTGTGACGTGCATGTTTATCGCTTACATCCCAACACCACGGTTGAGAGTGTCAGAAAGTTTCTGTTGGATAGATTCCCAGAGGTGACTTGTGAGAGTTTGTCTTCGAAGTACCCTGACCAATATTCGTCATTCAAGGTAAGCGTACATCAAAATAATTTTTCCAAAATTATGAATGCCGAAATATGGCCAAGGGGCGTTTGTGTCAATAAATTTTTTTCCCCACGTCAACGGATTCAGAAAATATGAAGTTCAATCCAGACTTTTTAGTTATAAACGTACAGGGACTTTCCTTGGATACAATTAATAATATAGAAACTGAATATTTACTTAGATATAAGTTAGATTTTATTTGTTTGCAAGAAACTTGGTCAACTGACGTAAGTGAATATTTTACGGTTTTTCAAAGTTGTACTCTTGCGAGTCATTTTAACCGCAATAATCATATACGTGGCGGTATAGGTACCTGGATTAGGCACGGCATTGAATTTAGGAAAATTGACGTAACTCAGTTTTGCACTGAAATAACAATTGAACTTTGTGCAGTTCATTTAATTTTAAAAGGTAAATCTGTAATAATTTTAAACGGATATAGATCGCCAAATGGCGATTTTGATAATTTTCTTTTACAGCTTGAAAAATGTTTAGACTATTTAACAGAAAAAAGTAAACACATTTATTTCTGTGGCGACTTTAATGTAGATTTTTATTTTGACAGTAGTGACAGGTACTTAAAACAGTTTAGTAATCTTCTTTTGGGCTTTAATTTAATTCATAAGGTTAAGTGGCCTACGAGGGTTACAGGAAAAACATGTAAAACTATTGACAATATTTTTTCAAACGTTCTAGATAGACTTTGTACAAGTGTTGTTGTCGATAATACTTTTTCTGATCATAGAACAATTTTGTCAGAATGCAATATATTGTCCAGCTTTCGTGACAAATCATCTTTTTACGAAAGCAGGGTATATTCGGAAAGTGCCATAAAAGAATTTGGTGAAATTTTAGAAAATCAACATTGGGACCATTTATTTGCCATAACAGACATAGACGAAGCTTTTAATGTCTTTTACGATATTTTTTTGCAACATTTTAATAACGAATTTCCCCTTAAACCAAGACGTAAACAACAATGCGGAGGAAAGAAATGGGTAAATAAAGAAATTCAACATTCAAGCGAAAAACTTAAAGATTTGTATATATTATCAAAGTCATTTCCAGCCTTAAAAGACCTATATAAATTAGCAAGAAATCGACATAATTCACTAATAAAAAAATCAAAAAAGACATATTATCAAAATAAAATTTTTTCGTCAAATAATCCAAGTATAATGGCGTGGAAAGTTATGGAAGACCTATCAGGTAAGAATTCTCAACCGAAACAAAACATTACATTAAAAAATAATAATCTTCAAATTGAAGACCCATTACTTATTACTGAAACATTTAATTCGTTTTTTATAAACGCACCAGCAGAAATTTTACAAAACATTGATAAAAATAGTCAACAGAATTTTTTAAACTGTATAAAAACGTGTAATAACAGCTTTTATTTAACACCAATAACTGAGATTGATCTTTTAAATGTTTTTAAATATAAACTAAAATCAAAATGGTCTGCAGGTAATGACGATGTGCCTCTCTCTTTATTAAAAAGGATTGGTAAACACGTTGTTAAACCTTTGGCTTATCTAATAAATTTAAGTTTTTCTACAGGAAGATTTCCTCAAAGACTTAAAAATGGAAAGGTTGTACCTATTTTCAAAAAGGGTGATCCTGAGTCAGTGAAAAACTATAGACCGGTAACTGTGTCGTCGTCATTTTCCAAAATTTTTGAATACTCGATATTAAGTCAATTATTGAACTTTTTGTCGAGGTATGGTATCATTAATGGAGGTCAACATGGTTTTCTCTCGGGAACATCAACTAATACTGCTATACATGAATTTTATGAGAAGGTTTTGGAGAGTGTTGACGCCGGAGAGTGTCCGGTTGGAATTTTTCTTGATTTGAGTAGAGCGTTTGACTGCGTTAATATTGAGTTACTTCTCTCGAAATTATATAAATGTGGTATTCGCGGGGTTCCACCTGACTGGATAGAGTCTTTTCTGAATGACAGATCTCAGAGTGTTTCTATTGAACATAATACGTGTCAAAAAAATGTAAAATATAGATCGAGTGACAAGTATATTAAAACAGGAGTCCCTCAAGGATCGGTCTTAGGGCCCATTCTTTTTTTACTGTATATCAACGAGATAAATGAGATTTTGTAAGATGATATTTGCACAGTCTCCTTTGCAGACGATATATCATGTCTTATATCCGATAAATCTCCAACAACACTCCAAGAGCTGTGCAATAGTACTTTTAAACAAATTTTTGGTTGGTTTAGTTTTAATAACCTTTATTTAAAGACGGATAAATGTCAAGTACTGTTATTTCAAATGCCTCAAAAGCATCACATAGACCCTCCGTTATTAAATCTTAATAATAAAAACATTACGTTTGGTAAAAGTGCAAAGTTCGTGGGAGTGGAACTGGACAATAATTTGACCTGGAAACTACATTGCGACGCAGTATCTAAAAAAATTAACCAAATCTGTTACCAATTCAGACGGTTAAAAGATGTATTAACGCATGAGCAGATGATAAATCTATATTGTGCTCAGGTAGGAAGTAGGCTTAGTTACGCGATTTGCTTTTGGGGAAGTTCAACTCTAGCCAATAGCGTGTTTATTGCCCAGAAGAAGATTATTAGGATTGTTGCAGGTATTTCGCCTTCTTGTTCTTGTAGGGAATTTTTTGTAAAATATAAAATTTTAACTGTTTCGTCCTTATTTATTTATTATATGTGTATTTATGTCTATAATAACAAATCAAAGTTTATCAAAAATTCCATGTTGCATGGTTATAATTCGCGCAATAAAAATGATTTTGTGATACCTAGTTGTAAGAATGAAAAAGGCGCCAAAAATTTTAGGGCTAAAACTATTTAATAGACTACCAAGTCACATTAAGGAATGTAAAAATATTAACATTTTTAAAGTACAACTAAAAAACTATCTAATTCCTAAGTGTCTGTATTCGATTGGTGAATTTTTAGATAAAGATTAGTAGTTAAGTAATTTTATAATTTGTATCTACATGTAGGTAATTATGGAAAATGTTTTAAATAACGAAGTCGATACTTGTTATGAGTTTTTATGACCAATAAATATATGTTTATGTTTATGTTTATGTTCTACTTCCCAACCACCAACTTACTCTCCAGGTACCACCACTGACTATATTTGCCGTCATTTCTTCTTCTTCCTGCTCTTTTTAATATCTTATTTTATCTCATGCGCTAAAAGTAATTTCGCTTTTATTTAATCCTTATCTCCTTTCTTTATAATTCGTTCAACATTAGTTTTAGAAGATACTGAGCTTTTGTTTTTCAAACCATCTTTCTTTTTGTCTTTTCTGTCTTTGCCAATGTCCCTCTCTGCTTTCTATCACCTTATTGTTTCGCAAATTTTGTTAGTTTCGTAATGCGTTCACCAGCTTACTCTCCAGGTACCGTCGCTTATTACATTTGCTATAATTTGCTTTTCTTCCTGCCCTTTTTAATATTTTATTTTATCTGACGCGCTAAAATTAATTTTGCTTTTATTTAATTCTTATCTCCTTTCTTAATAATTTTTTCGACTTTAGTTTTTAGAAATACTGAACTTTTATTTTTCCAACCATCTTTTCTCCTCTTGTGTTTTTGGTCAACGTTATATCTTCTTCTCTACTTTAGATCGCCTTGCCGTATCACACATTTTTATACTTTCGTAATGCATTCACCAGCTTACTCTTCAGGCACCGAAGCTGACTATATTTGCTATAATTTGTTTATGTTCCTGCTCTTTTTAATATTTTATTTTGTCTGATGCGCTAAAAGTAGTTTCGCTTTTGTTTAATCCTTATTTCCTATATTTATAATTTTTTCGACATTAATTTTAGGTGATACCAAACTTTTATTTTTCAAACCATCTTTTTTCTTCTTCTGTCTTTGTCAACGCTATATCTCCTACTCTAACTCCGATTGCCTTGCTGTATCACCCATTTTGTTACTTTCTTAATGCGTTCACCAGCTTACTCTCCAGGCTTCACCGCTAAAAACATTTACTATAATTGTTTTTATTTCTGCTCTTTTTAATATTTTATGTTATCTGGTGCGCTAAAGTTAATTTCGTATTTATTTGATCCCTATCTCCTTTCCTTATAATTTGTTCCATTTTAGTTTTAGGTGATACTGAACTTTTATTTTTCTAAACATACTTTTTCTTCTTCTTTTTTGTCAACACTATCTCCTTCTCTACCTTCGATCGCCTTGCTGTATCACACATTTTGTTAATTTCGTAATGCGTTCACCAGTTTACCCTCCAAGTACTGCCTCTGACTACATTTGCTATAATTTATTTTTCTTCCTGCTCTTCTTAATATTTTATTTTATCTAATGCACTTCTATCCTTCCTTTATAAATTGTCCAACTTTGGTTTTAGGAAATACAAAAATTTTATTTTTCGAATCTTCTTCGTTCAGTTTTTAAGCACCTCTCACGTATTGTTCTAATCTTTATTTTTTCATAAAATTCGACTTCTTTTTTTAGCTTGGGATAATTTACAATAAAGAGCTGCTCTTAACCTTATTTGTCTTCACAAAGGCGTGATTCCAGATAAGTTCACAGCAACACCTTAGCTGCCAGTTGTGGGTTTGTGGCGACAGTGTAAGAGGTGGACTATTCTGCAAAATAAAGACAAATGTCTATTTTCTTTTCTTTTTAATTTTTCGGCGATTTTTTGGTTCCTTCTTTTCTCTGGCCTATTCTTTATTAATTTTACTTCACCGTCAGCTATACGCTTTTGATAGTCTTCTTTTCTCTGCTCTGATTTTTTGTATGTTTATTCGGATTGTTGTAAATCTTCTCTCGCTGTTCTCGTTTTCTTTTTCTTTCTCTCCTCCTTTTTTCATCTAAAAGCAACCATCTCTTCTTTTTTGGTCTACGTTATTCAGTTTTATTATTGCTCCCAGGCTTAATCTTAATGGACTCAATTTGACGTGCAAATTCCATAGTTGGTTCTATGGAATAATTCACTTCATTCTCGTCAAAGCTAGTAAGACTTGCAGACACTTCCTAAATTTCAAGAAAATGTGTCACAAGCTGATGCATGCATTTCTCATCTGCAGTTGAATTGGTCATTTTCTTCATATTTCTTTTGCTCCACTTCATTCCTTTATTTATTCGTATTTTGCTCCATTATTTTCAGTTTACCCACTAACGCGGCAAAGTTTAGTGGATATTTATGATTAGTACCAGCACTCATTTCTGAAATGAATTAAAAAATGTCATTTGCGTCCGAAATTGTCATTAGTTCCCATTCCAAAGATATGGATATTAATGACCAGGACCCTAATGGCATTTTTATCATTTTATGCGGATTTAGTAGTGTAAAGTTAAGGATAACCAAAGGCCTAACCAGCAAACTAGGTTCATACCAACCAGTGGAACATGCCATGTATTAGAAAGGGATTCGGTACAACAGATCATCTTCAGGTAATGAAGCTGCTTATCGAGAAATTACATGTAAGAATTATATCTGGCATTCTTTGAATTTCAAAAAGCTTTCAATACCATTGAAACATGGGCATTCTTAGGTGATTGAGGATTCAAAGAAAACTTTAAAGCACTGTAGCGTGTCTTGGCCAAGTGGCAAAAGCGCACCATTCAAAAATTTTAATGCTAAATTTGTACAAAGACTAATAAAGAATTTAGTATAATTTAATAATTAGAAAAATAAAATCATCTGCATATTCTTCACAAATCAAAGCTACTAATAGGGAAAGTGCTATTAATACAACGGAAATACTTAGAACTTTATGTAAGTATATCACCTTAAACTAGCTAAATATTTAAAATCACTTTCTTAGGACACTCCTTACGATCTGTCATAGATTTATAAATTTATTGCAAAAAAAATTAAATAAGCAAAAGTAATGTTGCAACCGGTATGTTGTTTTCTCTTTTTCTTAAAAATTGCATTATATCGACGAACTAGTTTCCCTATTATGCCATTTAAAATGCCAGCATTATCTATTTATCTGTATTTCCTGATGTCATAGGTTTGAGAAGATAATTTTGTTGAAATAACGTTGGTTGCTTAAAACGCTCCATGAAGAATCACGTTATAATTTATTTTTTCAATTTTACCTACTAATATTTTTACTTTATAAGGAGTTAACTAGTTTCTTGTGTAAATCAATTTAAAATTTAAAATGTGGACAGACACTGTCCAACCATAAATATTTTATGTAAAAGAATTGAACATAATATACTCGAATTACTCGATAACTAATTGAAGTTGAATTTCGCTTACTATTCTGGTTTTTAAAATCTATATTAATTTTTCTTCGCCATTCTGTCAAGAGTTGTGCATAGAGCAATAATACTTCTCCAATTAATTTTCGGTAAAATCCAGTAGTTTACATTTACATCTCATTGTAGTGATCTGACAGTCTGTTTTGACACTATCCTTTTATTTGATTGTCCTCCAGGAACTCCTTGCACAAAAATGAATATTTAATATTAGGTGGGTTTGAACAGCATTTTTATTTCGAAACATATGCTTGTCAGTAATATTGAACTCGCTTAAAATTTTTACTTGAATGGTCCCACGAATAATTTTAGGAAATGCATATCTTGTATGGGTGTAGTGGACCCTATCATTTTAAGATATTAACAGAATGTTTCAACAATAAACAAAGATTTAAGAGCTGTTGTAGAAACTAAGATGTGTTCTTCTGAAAACGAACAAAATATTTAGCGGATGTCGACTACCCAAAATGGAATCCCATGTATGAGGTACGATTTAAAAAAGAAGGTAGAGTGTCCGTGCTATCACTGGGCCAAGTCCTCAACATGCCCTTGTAATTGCAAAACATCCTGACAAAAACATCTCGCTTATCTTCAAAATGTAATCCTCAAACCGAAATCGACCTTCAATCAATACAAGAATGATCCAGGTCATCACCTCCTCCGGAAGAGGACCACTCTCCAACCGCAAACTGCCCACATTATACTTAGATCCTACAATATTAGTATTCGTAACATTAAAAGGAAAGTGGTTGGCATTGCACCACTCCTTAATCTTTAACAGGTCACTAGTGATTTTTACCTAGTTATTCAGTAACTTCACTGCGTTCACACAACAGAGGTGTCGTCAGCCAAAAGTTTATATATTCCTCATTCATTCATCTAGATCAGAAAGGGAATGTGTCCTAAGACAGGCTCCTGAGGAACTCCCCACTTAATCCCCAATGTCGCCGATCGCTCATCACGCACAATGATTGACTGATTGCGCCCACCCAGATAGGAGGCAAACCATATAAGAGTCGAGCCCCTAAACCCATCTCTGGAGCTTTTTAATGTAGTATTTTATGGCCCACGCAGTCAAATGCCTTCGGCAGACCACAAATCACTGTTGATAATATATTTGTAAACTCTCTTCAGGAAAATAATGATGACATCACGGGCACCCTCTGAGTCATGAAATCTAAATTTGCTTGATGTAATCACATTATGTGTTTCGGGGTATTTCCATATTTTCTTCTTTACAATCTCAACAACCTTGAGGTAGGAAATAGGGATGTAAGGCAAAAGCTAGAGGGTTCATTTATACGGCCCTTTTGTACATGAGGATGACTATTGCCGAATTAAAACTGCGATAAATATGCTATTAGACCAGCCGTCATTAATAGGCATCCAGAGCACTGTCAGGCAACCGCAAAAGGACCACCGCCAAGATTCCATCATCACCAGTGGAATTTCTATTCTATATGCTGATCAGTACCTCTTTAGCCTAACGTATCTAAGTGTTGAAAAAGTAAAACGAGCCACGCATGAAGAAACCATCCAGAAACGAGACAGTGTCAGAAGCCGTTAACAAATTTCGGGTCAAATTAACTGCGATGCTGCAGAAAAATGCATTCAATCCATCAGAGGTTGCCTATTTTTAGCGGATCAGAGCCTTCTCACTATAACATTGTGTCTTTGCAGTATTAACAACCCTTTGGTATAATGTGTGGAATCTACAAGGTAAAGCCTATCTTATTACAAAATGTCTTCAAATATTTAAATGAGCGATAGTTAGCTACAGATAATTTGATGCCCTTTATATGTCATGGCTTTTGCTTTCGGGATCTTGAATTAGTCAACTGCATGGGGAAAGACCTTTCAGAAATATCAAGCACAACAGTATGAAATGCAGCACTGGGCTCTAGAGACAGCCCTAAACTAGGCCGATTCACATCAAGGTACGAATTATGGAAATTATCAAAGCCTTCACTTTAGTCAATAAGTTGACAAAAGTGCAAGCCACCGCCTCATGATCAGAAAACCCCGCAGCTAGCATGAGACATTTAACCGGACTGTTGGAAGTTGGAAGATGATTGTTTCCAAGTTTCATGCATGTACCTAAGTTCATTATCGAATCAATCATTATTCATGAGCTCTTTTTATCAGAGAGGCATATTACAAATGCCTCAGTGAATGGACGAAGTTTCCATTTGCTAAGAAATCAAGATCCTCAACAAAGTCCCTTAATATTGGCTAAACCCTAGAATGAAAACGCTGCTCACTTGCTCCAATCAGCGATTATCTGTGGAGTGTGGATTTTGAAAGTCGATCAACTGTCCCAAGTAGATAGATAGATAGATTTAAAAAAAATCTCTAGGATGATGATTGACGAGAAAATAATAAGTAGATTCAAAGGTTGTAAAATAAATACAGTGTTCCTCTGGCTGCCTCACTTAAAAATTTTAGGATTATACGAAAACAGTAACAGATTCTATTCAATTTTTCTCCAAATTGATAATATGCCCCGACCAATCTAAAGATTCATCAATATGAAGTCCTAGAAACTTTGAAGTTTTTTGTACTTTTATATTTTACTGGTAATATTAATTTTCCAGCGTCTCGTTTTCTTGTCCAGTTTTGTCTTAAAAATCATGATGTTTGTTTTGTCTTCATTTAATAGCAGTCTATTTTTGTCAAACCAGTCTTTACTTTGCTCAAATAATTGGTTACGCCTTTCAGCTAGGTCAGAAACCTGACCTCCTCAGAGCATACATCTTATTCGGAACTGAGAGGGTTCACAATTTAAGATTTAGGTAATTTATAAAAACTATAAATAAAATGGGCCCTAAAATGCTGCCTTGTAGAATGACCACTGTATTCTGCAACATTCCGGCTTTACCAGAAGCATTACCCCCCTTATTAAACGCCCATGTATGTCTATATTTTTTTATGGCAGTGGCACACACACTAAGGGGAGGTCCTATGGTACTCGACGAACGGTGTGTGTTCGAAGATATTGATTGATACGGGTCTTGAATAGGTGTAAATTTTAATTAGGGTGAAAAAGATGTCCTATGGTGAGTTCCACAGGGATGCATTGGGCCAGACAGAGGAGTCCTCGTAAAGCGATGTTCTAGGCGTTTCCAGTTATAAAACGAACGAGTGCGCTCCAATCGCCTGTCCTAACTGTTTGACAGGCCTTGCTGGGGCGGAATGAGGCGGGCCAAATCCTGGGAACATCTGTCGTGAAAAAATCTGTAAAACAGGGAGATCTCGGCCACATGTCTACGGTCTTCCAGGCTATGCAGATCCTGGATCAACTCCGGGTCGCCGACGAGACGCACAGCTCTCTTCTGAATGAAATTCAGCAGCTTAGGTGCGGCACCCCAGATGTGTGAGCAATAGTCTAAGCACGTTCTTATTTGAGCTGTGTAGAGCAAGAGCAGCTGCTGCGGTTTATAGCGCACCAAGCTTCTGCGAGGCTGATTTTGCGATGTTAGCAACGTGGTCATGCCAGGACATATTGCTGTTGACCGATACATCCAGTGGTCCGTTTTGCGAGGATGATCCTGCCATAATAGTACCAGGGCCCGCTGCAATGACTTTCTTGGTAAACGTGGCTGCTTGGGTTTTTGCTGCATTGAACTGGACCAAATTTGTATCGCATCAAGTTCGAACTTTCTCCAGACCTTGATTGGTTGTTATAATCTGCTCCTGTCTGCGGTGATAAGTCTCAGTCGCTGGTAAAGTTTTTTCTGATCTAAATTGGGAGACAAGGGTACTGTCATCTGCAAAACTGTAAGCAGGATTATTGGTTTCGGTCAGCAGGTCAATAATATAAATCAGGAGCAGAGTTGATGAAAGTATTGCACCCTAACACACGCCTGCATTAATGGTGAATGTGCCTGAGATGTGTCCATTAACTGCAACGTGCAGAGATCGGTGACAATGGCCAATATATCGCATGTCAATCTCTACTTGCGAGAACCGTATCGGTTATCGCTAATTAAGCTGTTGGTCTCGAGGTATTTGAGTAGTTGGTGATCGACTACTCGTTCCATGGCATTGTTGAATATTGGAAGCAAGGCGATTGGGCGATAGTTTGAAAGCGTGGATTTCTTGCTTTTTTTGGAACAAGTTGAAGTCGAGCGACTTTCTAAGGAGAAGGGTAGATCCCTTTTCGGTAAGACATATAAAAAAGTCTGGAAAACATGGGTGTTAGTTCACCGGCACTATGGCAGGTATTCCGTCCGGCCCTGATGCCTTTTGCGTACCTAGTTCTTTGAGGATTTTACGAATATCACTGCCATGACTTCCGCCATAGTAGTGTTGATGTTCGATATGGTGTGGAGGACCTTGCCTTGGGTGACGTTTAAGGCAGAGTGTGTTGCCGCATTCGTCTAAACAGTTAACCCATGGAATGTAGCTTCAATAATTCTTCATCTGATCAGTCATATGCTTTTGAGGTCTAAAAATATTCCCATCATCATTTTTCTTTCCTCTAAATACTCCACCACCGCCTATACAAACTGGATTCTAGCTGTTGGCGTTGACTTTCCCTCTAGAAATTCATGTCGCTTTTCAGACAAAATATCAGTCTCTTTAAGAAATGCCATTAACTGAGTACACATGACATGACTAATTCAAACAGCTTAGAAAACCCTGACACTAAACTGATGGGCCTGTAGTTACCCATCATATTTCGATCTCTTTTATTTTTGTAAAGCGATTGGTTATGGCTAATTTTAATTGATCCCGGAAAATCCCTTGTTCCAAAGAGTTATTTATTATAAAGCAGATCACATTGGTAATCACTGAAATGTTGAGCTTTATTATACTTGTCGAGATTTCATCATGCCCACTACTGTGTTTCTTTTTGTTTTAGATCAGCAGGTATGATTGGGATTATTATAAAAGTGTTTCCGATTCTTATAATATTATATACATTTTTGATATTTTGCAAGAGGTCGGGTATCGACTTAAGTAAATATGCATTATACTGATTAGCCCTTTCCTCAACCTCTTCAATAATTATTGCTGACGTTTGATGCTCTGATTTACCAGAAACTTCTTTAAATATGACCACGATACATTTATTTTTAATGTCTCATGTGCTAATTCTGATACTATAATTTTCAGCCGTACATTTTTTTTACTGTTTTATGCCTTTCACTCAACAAAATATTTGGCCTATTTTTTACATGCTTTAAATCATCATATTAGCCTCTGAGAAAAACCATTTATGAGACTGACAAAATTTACTTTCTTTTTTTATATTTAAAACTTAAAACACTAATCAGTCATACCAGTGCTAAGAAGTGTGGCCACACAAACCCTAGCACTAAAGTCCGAAAATGCATTGTTGAGGTTACATAACGGAATAAAAATAATGAATAAAAATAAATAAAATTATGATTGTAGGTGAGTTCAATGTATATGTTGGCACTGGATCATCAGAATGCATCGTCAGCATTCGCATGTCCCAGTACCATCATATCATAATTATATTATTATTTTAAGAATTTATTATTTTGAAAACGACAAAAGCTTTCGAGGATGGTCTATACCCATGTATTACATACAAGATACAAGCAAGAATCTGGAACATAAATGCAGGACATTTCAACGCAATTTTCTATGCCTAGGGTGGATCTGACCAACATTTTCCTAAAGTACACATTTAGATTTTCTTTTTTTTTTTCAAAATATATAAATTATACGTATGAAGTATCATCGATTGTTCATGACTAGCATAATCAAGCAAAAATATATGATCTTCGCCTTTTTGTCAAGAACTTGATTTCATTTAGGAAATAATTCGTAGAACTGAAAGAAATCAATTAAATCAAAGTTGACTTTACTTTTACATATCACAAGAATTAAAGTAATTATGAATGTGGATTGTTTTAGAGCCAAAATCACAGAAAATATGTCTATGTCTCGGAACGAATATATTGTTTCCAGTAGTAGTGGTCTCGGTTCAAGTAACAAAACCTGCCATTTAAACAATATTCTACATAACAGGACCTTTTGAGCGTTAAGGTGCGTTCATCCTGCGCAAGACGCATTGCATTATATTGAACAATTTTCAAGCTCTATCTAGTCAAAAAGTGACGAAAACCGTGGGATACCTGCGATCGAGTTAGACAACTGCGCCAATGAACACCCATTTTTCCAGACTCGTGTATTACCGAAAAGAGATTTAGTCATCTGCTTGGAACGTCGCTCGAGTGCAACCTGTTCCAAAAAAGGCAAGAAAACCGCGCCCACAAACTTTCGCCCAATTACCTTGCTTACAATAATCTCCAAAGTTATGGAACGTGTAGTCAATTAGCAATTACCTCAAGACCAACAGAAAAGTTAACGATAACTAATACGGTTTTCGCAAAGAAAAATCAACAGGAAATATATTGGCCTATGTCACTCATATTATATGAAGTAGCGCAATTGAGAACTATGGAGAATCTCGAGCGATTGCGTTGGATATTTCGAAGGCATTCGACAGAGGTGGGCATGACGGATCACTCAACAACCTGCCGTCCTTCGGACTTCCAGCGTCTCCCTGCAGCTGGCTCGCCAGTTTCCTGAAGAACCGGTCTCTGCACGTTGCAGTTGATGAACATATCTCAGATACATTCAGGGCGCAATACTTTCACCAACTGGTGTTCCTCATCAATATTAATGATCTGTTGACCGAAGCCAATCATCCTGTTTACAGTTTTGCAGATGACAGTACCCTTGTCTTCCAATTTAGATTAGAAAAACCTTTACCAGCGACTGAGACGTATCACTGCAGACAGGAGCAGATTACAACAATTAATCAAATCAAGATCTCGAGAAGGTTCGAACTTGGGACGACATGAATTTGCAATGCAGCAAGAACCCAAGCAGCCACGTTTACCAAGAAAGTCAATACGGCTGACCCTGATTATGGCATGATCGACCGTTCCTTCATCCTCGCCAATCGGACTACTGAGTATTCCGGTCAACAGCATTATGTCCTGGCATGACCACGTTGCTAACATGGCAAAATCAGCCTCGCAGAAGCTTCATGCGCTATGTCGCAACAAAAAACTTTATACACCGCAGCAGCCTTTTGTTCTACAAAGCTCAAATAAGACTGGGCATAGAATATTGCTCACACATCTGGAGTGCCGCACCTAAGCACATCCTTAAGATGCTGGATTCCATTCAGAAGAGAGCTGTGCGTCTCGTCATCGACCCCGAGTTGGCCCAATATCTGTATAGCCTGGAACACCGCAGACATGTAGCCTAGATCTCCCTGTTCTACAGATATTTAACGACCGCATTTTTACCGACCCTATGCATACTCCAATTTGCCGAAGACGGTCGAGCGTGCGCCTACCGATCGTAAACAGATTTAGAGCGCGAAGCTAAACGTTTGATAGTATTAGCATAACTTTTTTCTAGTATCACTAGTATCAGTACTATAGTTTGTTTGGCAAAGTGCACGCGTGCTGCTGGGTTCAAAATCAGTGAAATTAATACGTTTTTTTTTTTGCATTTGATACAATTTGCAAAATAGAAACAAAGGAGTTTTAATCCAGTGAATGTTTTATAGTCGACATCCACACAAAATTCGATTCAAATGACTACTCCAACCATGTCAAGAAATGGATATCCGATTTTTCTATGGCCACTAAGACCACTTTCCCCGCAAATAAAAGACACTTCTTCAAAAAAAATTATAAGTGCCAACACAATTGTAAAAATAAAGGCGATAAAAGTTCAAGTATCCGACCACGGTATTTAAAGGCACAATAAAAAATGACCCTTTTCTAAAATAAAATCTTAATGTTTTCATAAAGGTAAGTAATTATCGTAATTATTATATCTTCATTTATATCACTGCTAAGTTTGAAAAGACAAAAGTTACAGGATGCCATTCAATCATGTTGGTTTTGAATATATGATCATTAATCATTAACGCTAAATAACCCTTTCCTCGGTAGGTTAAAGTTGTAATAAATAATCATATAGCATAAACGCGCAGTGCATTCAATAAATACCTAATTTTAATAACTTTAATTTTCAACTTTTTTTTGTTTGTTTTTTTTATCATTCTATAAAATAACGTAATTGGTTGTTGTTTAATTCCTGTGATAATATTGATAACTTAATGTTTTGTTTTTAGATACATTTTGAGCACATGTGATTGATGTTGCCGAAGCATTACGGATTTCGGAAGATACAAAGCAGTCGTATATAGAATATTTCAGTATGGGCATGACACCACCAGCTGCTCACAATTTTCATGAACTTAAAATATTGCGTGATAATGAAGAAGATTTTTCTCGTGTAAAAATGTTAAGCAAATGCTCAAGTTAATCAAGGAAAAAGACACACCTTATTCAATAATTGGAGGTAGATAAAATTCAGAAATTAGTCTAAGGACTGCCGTCTTTTTAGAGTCGGTTAATTTAGCCCCCCCCCCCTCCCTCCCTCCCATATTTGCAAATAAATAAAAACATACCATTTTTTGCAATCATTTTGCGCCATCATGCATTTTGGAAATATTATTGCTAGACATTTTTTGCGGTACATTTTAATTGAATTCGGAAAACAATTAACATGCTAAATAATTTTACAAGGCTCTTAAAATATCTACAACATCTATGCTTTTTTTAAGAAAATAGTAACAACTAACTTTTTGTACTTTGTTTGAGAACTAATAATTTTGGCACTCGAGATCCTGTCAATGAACTCAAACATTTAAAAGAAAAGAAGGAAACGTTTTCGAAAATAGAAGTTGGGTTATTAGCAGATGAAAAAAATTCAAAACGTTGCTATTATCACACCCATCATGAGGAGGGCCCATTCCATGGAATTTTCAAAAGATATTGTATTTGTAGATTCGGGCGGGTCGTGTGATCAAGCCAATACAATGGTAAGATTTCTGTTTGGCTCGTCAAAAATAGGAGGGATTCCATTGGGTTGTGTTATGCATAGTAACCAAACAGAAGAAGATTATACTAAAGCTCTGGAAAATGTAAAAACGCTACTTGGTCCTGAAGGATTTAACGGAAAAAATTATCCAAAAATATTTATGACCGATGCATGACAGCGTAGCAGAAAGAAATGCCTTACGCAAAATATTTCCAAGCAATATGGAGGTGGCTATGGTGCAGGGTGCAGCTATCATAAAATAGAAAAAAACGATCGGCAACATTACATGAAATTATTTCAAAAAGTTGTATATTCTTCCACATACATTGAATGTGATTTAGCCATGAATATTCTATTAAAAGATACCTAGCATTACAAAAAAATATAATAATTTTTTAACTTACGTAGAGCAGCTAAGAATGGTGTTTATGTAGTAGGGCTTCTTTAACTACCAGGGGGCATAATACCAATAACACTGTTGAAGCATCGATCAGAATATTCAAAGATATAGTATTAGAAATGTAAAGCTTTTAATATATTCGCTTTAGTAGATTTTTTTCCACTATTTTGGAAAGCCATCACATAAGAAAATTACTCAATTTTGCTAATGGAAGAGAAACCAAAAATTATATTGCATATGGAAAAGTGCTCTGAAGGTGAAGAGAAAGCAAAGTATAAAGTGCTATCAGATTTGAAAATGTGCGAAGGCTTTGCAGGACAAGGAGGAAAATTCTGCAAGCACTTATGTGCCGTCCAAGAGATGTATAAAAATATTTCCACCTGCCATCAACTAAGCACAAGTGATATTTTTTTTTTTGGCTAAAATGGCATTGGGCGACACGACTGATAATAATGTTAATTTTTTCTCCCCTATGCAAAAATCAGTTTGTGCCTACGATGCTAATCCATCTTCCTCTGGTAATAGAAATACTCAGAGCGACGATTCCACCCATGACCAACAACTTTCAGACCAACTAGGAGAAGGCTTTAATCAAGACACAGCATACAAACGGGAAGTAAATTGGTTTGAAACAAACTTGAATCTTTTAATTCAGTTAACTAAAGAAAAGGATTATTCTTTGCTACCCCTTTTTAAGACAGTCAACACTAAATTGGAAGGTGTAAAGACCACTACACAATTGGGGTAATTTTTGTCAAGTATCGTATCAAAAGTGGGGTCAAGGAAAGCAATTCCGGTTCAGCCAACGTCCATTTCCCGAAAGAAACGACCATCACTTTCAAAAGGCGCGGGAAGTATTCAAGCCGGTCACCCTTCAAATTTGGAATTAATTCGCAATGGAAGAATTGCAAAAAAATCAAAGAGAAAACACCAACTAGTGCAAATATAGCAACTAATGTATAAAATGCAATAGGTCATTAATATGTTCTATTTTCTATTGTATTTTGTTATAAGCTGTAAGTATATTTAGTGTTTGCTAATAAATCGTTATTCTTAAAATTAACAACTCTTTACATAAAATATGTACTCACTTTTTAATATATTATCTTTATAATATAGCATATTTATTGTTTTTTATTATTATTTCTTAAGAAGCTGAATATAAAAAGATTATTTTTTTAAGTGCAAAAAATGGTAATTTTCTTCATGCGAGAAAAATTAGGTGAAACAAAGTTTATTTTATTTCAGTTTAGTTCATTTGGTTCATCAATAACAAAATAATTTTGGCATTCAGTATAAATGTAATATTCCCTCAATGAGAACTACAAGTATTTTCTGCAGAAAAATGTGTGGAGAAAAATGGCGAATGGCGCGAGCTATTTGGTTACTAGCCCTAAACATATTCAGCGCAAACTGCTGAAACCAGCTCAACCAGAAGACGTTGCTCGTACCGCATCAGAGGGCCTCAGAGTTGCACGCGCATTACATTGGTAACAAACCACATATCTTTGGGGTTTAGGGTTTAGCGAATTGCTGTCAACTGGTCAGTAGGTCAGTGGTTGGATGCTGAGTCTGCAATACGGCGGCCCGGGCTCGATCTCAGTGGCATGACACAGTGGCGTAGCTAGAAATGTGGGCGCCGGGGGGCAAGCCTATCCGCTGGCGCCTAAAACAAACCTATATTTTGTGTATATACGCAAATTAATCAAAAAATAATACATCATAATATTAAACGTATATTTTTGAAGTGAAACTTCTTAACGCGCACCGGGAGTAAAATCTGAAGGTCGCGATCCCGACACATGGCGGGCGAGCTAGCAGGGAACGGAAAACGGTCACGGACGTTTATTGTGATATCTTTGTTAGTTTACAAGATAAAAATACGGAATTTGCTCTATTACCTTGTCAAAATATAAGCGAAACTTTTATTAGCAATAGTTTTTTTTTTCATTTAGGCCTTTCTTTTTTGTTAATTGAGTGATATCTATAATTAAAAAAACTTCTTTTTAACCAAATCCGCTAAGGCTGGGGTGTGTAATTATTGTGATATCTTTGTTAGTTTACAAGATAAAAATATGGGGTTTGCACTATTACCCTGTCAAGACATAGGCAAAACTTTTATGAAGAATACTTTTTTTCATTTAGGCCTTTCCTTTTTGTTAATTGAGAGATATATTAAAAAAAAAACAACTTTTTAACCAAAACCGTTAAGATATGTATAAGGCTAGGGCGTATAATTATTGTGATATCTTTGTTAGTTTACAAGATAAAAATATGGGGTTGTTCTATTACCTTGTCAAGACATAAGCGAAACTTTAATGGAGAATAGTTTTTTTTTTCATTTCCTTTTTGTTAATGAGTGACATATTATTTAAAAAAAAAAACTACTTTTCAACAACCAAATCCCAGGCTAGGGCGTTTGAGTTTAAGAAGTTTCACTTCTGATATGCGCACATAGTGCACACGCTTTTTTTACAGGAATATGAATATAAAATATATAAACGGCAACCAACCAACAGGTACATACATATTTAAATATAAACGAAAACTACAAATCTGTAACCTTAATTAATTAATTAAACATTGGAGTCTTTCTTCGGTTTTTAATCGATGTAAATTGATCGATTATTTGATCAAAATTAATTTTTGGACAAATTTATTTTCTATGCTTTGTATTGCTAGGCTAATTAGACTTGTCTGGCTAATGATACCTCCTAATTACGAAACTCTAAAAAACACATACTTTTTACGACCGAAATTTTCGGAATTTTTGTCTTTGAAGTCGCCTGCCGCCTCACGCAGCATTTTTACAAATTTGCATGTACCAAATACGGCCGCTCCGGGATGCATATTTACACATCCTAACATACGACGGCACCAGGGTGCTGAAATCGGTTAAGTTTTGTAAGCGTTTGTAACGCTACTAAAGTATCGCGATATGTCTTCGTGATGCAAGCAATTTGCGGCAAGAGTCTCGTTGTCGAGAGATCTAGATGGTTAAGTCTCAATTCGGCGGCTATCGGCGGCCTGGGTTCAAACTCCGTTGCTTTTTTTTATTTTTTTAGGTTAAGTTTCTAAACAGTTTTTTTCTTGCTTTTGGGTATGCCTTGGTTTAGTTTGGGTTAGCACCTGGTTAGTTACCTTTTCTTGAGCCCCCGTAGCGAGCGGAGGGCCATGCGAAAAGTGAAATATTATATAACAGCGTGTTCCAGGCGCCCAAATCAGTGAGCTTTTGTAGCGCTACAAACGCTTACAAAACCTAACCGCATCCTGGTGCCATTGTATGTGAGGATGTGTAAATATGCCGCCGGGATATATCTTTTTATTCCACAGAGAATAAATAACAAATACCTGACACAAATGTATTGGTTGCGTAAAAAGTTTAATACATATTTTGGTCTTTGATCTTTGATTATATTATAATATAATGAATTTAAAAATTCAGTTAAGCTCATGAGCATTATTAGCATTAGCATATTTAAAAATTCGGAGCGGCGCCTAATTTCACTTGGCGCCGTGGGGCCTTGCCCCCCCTGGCCCACCCGGTAGCTACGCCACTGCCAAGACATGATTTATTTTTTATTTTTAATATCACGCGTGAAAAGTTTTTTCTTCGCGAAGCGAGCGAGCGGAGGCCCATGCGTGAAGTGGAATATTACACATTTTTGTTAACAATGTGATGCGCGAGCAACTCTGAAGCCTTTTGATGCGGTAGGGGCAACGTCTTGTTAAATCAGCTAGGATCCGTAAAAACAAGGATCGCATATCTTCGGCAAATTAACGCGCTGAACGTGTAGAGGATCGGTAAAAATGCATTACTGTGTTTACTACACATCGTTTATATTAATTTAGACTCGCCATTATGTCAAGAATTCTAACACTACGTATAAATCAATATTTAGTTCGTATAGGCTGATTTGGGAAGTTTGACTGTATTTTATTCAAAAAGAGTTACAAGGGAAACTGCGCTCGCTCGGAATAATCTAATTTCAATGCTATTTGCTGCTGAGCAATAAAATGCCTCTACCAGTTAAAGATCAGCTTTATATTTTCCTTTTTAATTAATAGTAGACATTTTCATGAGAAAATACTTAAAAATCTACTTTACTACATATAAGCAATATCACCTGCGGCTTTTGATATTAGCTTCTCAATGAAGTGATGGAGCTTATTTTCAAAGTAATTCATGTATTCGACGATGCTATTCAAAACATGGTCGCCAGTTTTACATTAATGGATTCATCGCTGTATTCAAAACCCGCCGTGCTTTGAATTTCACTGCAAATTGAAAGCTTGAATATGATAAACTAATAGAAACATTTAAACTGTCCTAAGTTTGAACTTGAACTTGAAAAGTATTATATAAATATTCAAGTTAATTTATAAAAACGCCAGCGAACAGGGCAGGCAATTATGCAGATTTTATGATATAAATAGTCAAGCGGACCATCAGTCCAGCAGGCTTATGCCTTTCACCTAATCCGCTCAACTACTGCAGTCCATAGAGACGTGGTAGCTGTTATAACTATAACCTAATCTTCAGACCCAACTCGGAAAGTGCAATTCACAGGAACGTATTTCTTTAGGGGTACCTGCCTGAAAAGTACTGAAGTCGAATCTACGAAAGTTCTGTCTAAATTCCAAGTGAAGTGATTTTTAAAGTTTAAGGTATAGTGCCTTAAAGTGTCAAGTGAACTTAATATATCTGAAGAACCTTTAATAATGAAAAACCAAACTTTATTGTAATACAGGGACTAAGACCTATAAACAATTCAAACCATACCTCAAACCGGAAGGACATGCGTGTTTTAATAGTCGGGTATAGTGTAAACTCATTAAGTCTCCAAACCAACAGACATTGTTATTGTTTTCTCATTAAATCGTTGACCAATAGAGGTTGTTATTGTTTTGTCGAAGTGCCTTCTTTATTGTCTCTTCTCACCTGACGTAGGTCGATCCTTAAATCTGAGCTATATAACCTGCATGCCAACTGGGGCGTGGCGTCACGGATAAAACTAAACGTGACGATATGAGTGACAAAAGTGTTGAAATTTCACTCACCCGGTGTATTGGAAATGGGCTTCCGCCAATTTCCTTGAATTTTTAATAAGTTGAGGATCTTGATGTTCTGATAAAAAATATTTTGGTCACAACTCAATCATCTAACTAGTTTTTAACTATAAAGTATGTACCTCGAAATATCAATTACTGTTCTCCAACATCGACTTCCAAGCATATCATCATTAGTACTATATTATTATCTTGAAATTCCAATTTAAAATAGATTGTCCTTCGAAATGAATTATGCAGACCTACTTGAAAATAAAAAGTATAGGCAGTTGGGTTAAACGTTGCCGAAAATATCGTGAGAAAATTGTATATATACCAATAATGGCTTCAATTAAAGAACAATAAGGTATTTGGCAATATTGTTTTGATGAAAAATATTGCAAAAACGTTTAGATTAAAGATGATTCGTCTGTTTCGAAATGATTTTGGGATATAATTTCAAGCGAGCATTTGTTCAACCCATATGACTCCCATAATAGAAACGATACATTTTTAAGTTCATTCGTTGTGGATCATATTGCTGTATATATTATTTTATTCATGTTGGAGGACCACTCCAAAGACATCTAAACTGTTTTTTAATTTTCAATAATTTCTGGCAAAATTACATTTGGAAGAACCAAATATGTATTGGCATCGATACTACCACAAAAGACCCATTCATTTTCTGATTTCCACTATATATCTTACTAGAACTCCCACGCCATGTTTCGCAGCAATGCTATTTTATCAGATGATAAGGGGTTAGCTTGGAGGAAAGCGAATCACAGTGGTGATATTTTTCGATTTGTATTATTTCCGTGCACAGAATGCTTCCACTCATACTTATTTCAGAGGATAATACTAAGTAGAGCTTCTGCATTACAGTCATATGATAATGGGCCTAAAAATTGTGTTTGCCAATCCTTTTATTGACCAGTTTATTTTAGCCATTTTATCTCGTTGCTCGTACTCCTTCATTTTTCTTTGATACTTTTCTTTTTGTTGCTTTGTTATTTTATTTTCTTGTTTTCTAATATTAGACGCTCAGTTTATTTTTATTCTTAAAGCTTTTCATTCAGGCTCTGTTAAAATATTTATATTTTTAACAATAAGCCTGTAAATAATTAACTGACTTTATTTTTAGCCAGGAAGACTAGGCAACAAAACTCATCCAACTATTCCCTAAACCTCCCATAATGTGGTTCTGTGGTCAGTTTTATTAAAACGATCGTAAGTAAATTCATCGCAGTGATGTTTAAGTTAATATTTCTGTTACCAAAAAATTATGGTAAAATAAGAAGACATGTCCCAAAGCAGAAATTACTGAAACATTCCTGTTTAATGTGCAATCAAGTTGGAAATTATCGTACATATTAGTACCATTTGATTGATGTTGCCAGTCAATACATACCATCACTCGCTGGATGCAGTGCAGCAGTGGCAACCTCCTCGTTCCGCGGGATATTCGAGTGTCCCGGAACCCAAACAAGACTGACCCCATTATGCCCAGCCAAGGCCCCCAAAGCATTCCTACACTCACACACTAGCGTAGAATTAATTCTATCAGACTCAAGAGCCGATAGAGCAGCTCTGCTATCTGAGCAGGTGCAGATATCTTTTTCTCTGAAAGCTCTTAACAAGCTCATTTGGACCAGCCAATCCAATTATCCGGAATTGGGCTGCTATCCGCCACTAACCGCGCATCCATATCGGGTATGTAAAATCTCACGGGTCTCCTTAATCTAAAGGTGAGCAATATGTTGTTCGCCCTCAGTAAGTGTTCCACACATTCGTTAGCCATCCTTCGTGACATTTCAGTCTACATGCAGACCTCAAGGGCTTATATTCCAGGAATAGGTGGAAGGACGGCAAACCAGTCAGGCCAGTCTCTGAAGTCTGTCCAACTGAGCACTAGACGTGGCCAATTGCGTACCGGTCCACCGTGTAAATCCAGTGGAGGATCATCGGCTGCAGGCCCCACGTGCTTCCAAAATCCCTACAAGTTCATAGAGTATTATGATTTGCTTTCTTCATGTGGCTGCCTGCTCATTACAGGTTAACCTAAAGGTCAGTAGGACTCCGAGCGATTTAGATGAACCTTTAAAACTCAAAGGCCGGCCGAAAAAGTTGCTGATTAGAAAATTGCTTTCAGCCTACGTGTCCTCGTAAAGAGCACTATTTCGCCCTTGTCTGGATTGACTCTGAGCCCTTCCCTCGGGCACCATTTCTCCCATCAGCTGGAGTGCTGGTTGCATGAGTCTCCTTGTATGACCAATGTCTCGGTCATCAATAACGTTGATCAGATTATCAGCTCACAGATGTCTGCTGGTTTAATCAGTACTCTTAACAGTATTTGCTTCCATAAATTGATTGATGCGATGTAGTACTTTGTATTATTATTCCATTATTATTTAACTGTTAAACGACCAATATTTAGCAGTTATTATCTCTGAAATTTATTAACAAATGTGCAATTAAAACGAAATCAAAATGGTGTTACGTAAACAAAATTATTAGGTGTCTAATTACCTACTTACAAAACTGCATTATTTTCCACACCATTATAAGATTTTTTAGAAAATTCTACATAATATATTGTTCTCGCAGTGCACTTGCGGACGCATAATCAAAACAAATGTAATATTTTAAGTGGTATTGTATAACAAACAGTCTTTCTCATATATTTAAGCACGTATCTTCGCAATAAATTTACAGAAATAAAACTATTGCTAAATTATTAAATTCCCAAAGTAATGAGTACTTACTTCTAGTTAGAATATCATATACCTACTTTAGTATATTGCTTTACTCTCTTGATCTCTAAGATAGTAAAAGTTACAGCCTGTGGTGATGTCACCAATGTTTTTGAAGGTAACTGTTGCAAATTTCACCAATAGCTTTAAAAGCTTTAAATAAAGAGCGCAAAAAAGCAAAAGTATTGGTGACAAATGTACATTTTAACATGGAAGAGATGAGAATGTCGCGTTCATAGATAAATATATATAGTCGCGTTATTGCTAGAGTGCTGGGGTTGTAGTCAAATATTATGTTTGTATGCAAAGTCCATCTTACCATGGAAGAAGCTAATGTTGATGTACGCATACGCCAAAGAGAACAGCTGAAAACGAATTAGAACGAGTAGACATTTCCGAGACCCGGTCACATGGCTTCAAAGTTGCGCGCGCATTACATTGTTGACACACCTATCCAGCGAATTACTTTCAAGTGGTCTCTTAGCTCAGTGGTTGGATGCTGTGCTTGTGATACGGCGGCGCGAGTTCGATTCCCGTCGATGTTTTTTTTTATTTTTTCAACATTATGTTTATTTCTTTTTTTAAATTTGTGTTAGTTTTATTTGATTGCGCCCAGGAGCGAGCGAAGCGAGGAGGGCCATGCGTGAAGTGAAAATGGAATATAAAACAATTCTGAAGCCCTGTGACCCGGTCCCCGTAACGTCTTGTAATAGAACGTTATGTGCTTGCTCTAAAGACCTTCAAATAGTCCGCAGCCAGTCACAACGCGTCAGCTCGAACAAGGTGTCAGGGCGCATTTAAGATCAGAACTTTGCAAAGTTCAAAGCTGGAACATCACTTTGGAAAATCTGATCTATCTACTATCGCAATAATTATTATTTATCTCATTTTATTTTTTATTTTGTCCTATTTTTTGTCATTCCTAGAAGCTACATGCCACATAATATATTTTACTGTTTTAATATCTATCTATCTGGTAGACAAAACTATGTGTCATAAGTCCTAAAGTTCGCTAGAGCTTGGTAAAATTATCATGGGAGCGGGTGAACTAATAGTACCTATTCCTTTCGTTGAAAAACCCATTTTTCCTTCAAGAACAGAATATTGCCAAGTTGGATTGCTATCGTAAATGATTACCTGAAATTAAATATATTAAATGAAGTAACGATACCATTACTTTTTATAAATTTATATTATTATCCTATGACCTTCATTTATCATAAATATATACTGATTATCTCTTGAGCATTATCAAATATAAAATAATGGTATTAAAATGGTATACGCAGAAAAATTAAAATATAATTTTCATCTCGAATTAGCAGGGTATCTAATGAGTCACATACCTTTTTGTGCAGGTGGGTTAGTTTGGGTTTGCCAAAAAATATTAAAGGGGTATATTGATCACCAAGAGCATGGGGGAGGGACAGTGTTCCACCTGAGGCGTCTATCCTCTTTAAGTGGGGATTTTTTTGGCAACTTAATAATGTTATTTCGTTATTGTGGTTGCTATGTTGTTTACTGGGGTTGTTTATACGAATACCTCCAAATAATTTATATATTGGAGTTAAATCCGGACTGTTGAGAGAGAGGTCATTAAATTGATGTATTTTTGAAGTAGTTTTGTTATACCAGCAGTATTTTAAAAACAAACAAATTTAGGCATTTATTATATCAATTTTGTTTGTAATTTAGCGCAGCGTAGCCCAACCACCGAGCCCAAACTACTTTAAATTCAGCAGCTTTTTTGAAATATGTGCCTCATCTGAAGTTTAGTTTATATACACAGGTTTAGTGTTTTAAATTAAAAATCAAATCATTTAAAATTAATTTATTGAAAAACCTATAAATTATAAAATTAAAATTAGAAATTAATTAACACAATTATATGAAACAATTAAGCTGTTGATAAATTTTATTGAAATAAGTTATTAAACACTAACTTGTTCAACTAGGTCTCGATTTTTTTGGATAAGATTGTATTAATCTTCTGCGGAGCGTTTCTAATTATCAGAAAAATTAAGCTGCTCATAAAGTTAATTTAAATGAGTTATTAAACATGAAGTTCTTCAGCTAGGTCTCGATTTTTTTGCCCAAGATTGTATTAATCTACTTCGGAGCGTTTCTAATTATACCAAACAATCAAGGTGTTTATAAATTTAATTTAAATAACTTATAAAACATGAAATTGTTCAACTAGATCTCGATTTTTTGCGCAAGATTACATTAATCTTCTTCTGAACATTTCTAATTATCAGAAACAATTCAGATGTTTATAAATTTTATTGAAATAAGTCATTAAACATGAATTTGTTCAACTAGATCTCGATTTTTTTGCCCAAGAATCCCAAGAATGTATTAATATTCATCGGAGCATTTCTAATTATATGAAACAATTAAGCTGTTTATAAATTTAATTTAAGTAAGTTATTAAACATGAAGTTGTTCGACTAAGTCTCAATATTTTGCTCATAATTGTATTAATCTTCTTCGGGGCGTTTTTAATTCAAAGAAATAATTAAGCTATTTATAAATATAATTTAAATAAGTTGTTATACATGAAGCTGCTCAACTAGGTCTAGATTTTTTACCGAAAATTGTATTAATCTTCTTCGAAGCGTTTTTAATTATAAGAAACAATTAAGCTGTTTGTAAATTAAATTTAAATAAGTTATTAAACATAAAGTTGTTCAACAAGGTCTCGATTTTTTTGCCCAACATTGTACTAATTTTCTTCGAAGCGTTTCTAATTATAAGAAGCAATTAAGCTGTTTATAACTTTAATTTAAGTAAGTTATTAAACATGAAGTTGTTCGACTAAGTCTCAATATTTGATCATGATTGTATTAATTTTCTTCGGGGCGTTTTTAATTAAAAGAAATAATTAAGCTGTTTATAAATATAATTTAAATAAGTTATTAAATATGAAGCTGTTCAACCAGGTCTCGATTTTTTTGCCCAAGATTGTATTAATCTTCTTCGGAGCGTTTCTAATTATAACAAACAATCAAGGTGTTTATAAATTTAATTTAAATAACTTATAAAACATGAAGTTGTTCAACTAGATCTCGATTTTTTGCGCAAGATTGCATTAATCTTCTTCGGATCATTTCAAATTATAAGAAACAATTCAGCTGTTTATAAATTTTATGTAAATAAGTCATTAAACATGAATTTGTCAACTAGGTCTCGATTTTTTTGCCCAAGATTGTATTAATCTTCTTCGGAGCATTTCTAATTAAGCTGTTTATAAATTTAATTTAAGTAAGTTATTAAACATGAAGTTGTTCGACTAGGTCTCAGATCATGATTGTATTAATCTTTTTCGTGGCGTTTTTAATTAAAAGAAATAATTAAGCTATTTATAAATATTATTTAAATAAGTTATTAAACATGAAGCTGTTCAGCCAGGTCTAGATTTTTTTGCGGAAAATTGTTATATCTTCTTTGGAGCGTTTTTATATATAAGAAACAATTAAGCTGTTTATAAATTTAATTTAAATAAGTTATTTTAATAACTTCTTTAAATTAAATATATAAATACCTAATTATTTTTCTTAATTGCGCTAATTTATTCATACTATGTGTTTAATAATTTAATTTGAAATTATTTTAATTTTAAACCTATTACCGTTTTTTTTTAACACAAAACAGTATGTATTTATTAATAAATTAAATTTCAATTATGTAACATTATTTGGAGATATTTGTATTAAAAACCCCGATATACAATATGTAACCACCGTAGAGATTTAATTCGAAGTGTCATAATAATTTCTTAATAAAGTTGGGCCGAATTAGTATTTGGTTTATAAAAGACTCGCTAGAAAAGCTCCGAAGAAAATGAATGTTTGTTGAGAAGAAATTGACGCCTAGTTGGACAACCCCATGTTGAATAACTTCTTTATATTAAACCTATAAATAGCTTAATTGTTTTTATAATTGCGTCATATTATTCATATGTATTTAATAAATTAATTTGAAATTATTTTATTTTTAATTTATTACCGTCTTTTAACACGAAACTGTTTATATTTAATAATAAATTAAACTTCAAATGTGCTGCATTTTTTGGAGATACTTGTATTAAATGCCCTAATACACAATATAGTAACGACCTAAGCGATCTAATACGAAATGGCATTATTAAGTTGAGCCAGAACAATGTCTGGTTTATAAAACAATCGCTAGAGATGCTCCGAACAAGATTAATACAATTTTGGGCAAAAATTCAGACCTAGCTGAGCAACTTCATGTGTAATTACTTATTTAAATTAAATTTATAAACAGCTTAATTGTTTCTTATAACTAGAGACGCTCCGAAGAAGACTAATACAATTTTGGGCCGAAAATCCAGACCTAGTTGAGCAACTTCATGTGTAATGACTTATTTAAATTAAATTTATAAACAGCTTAATTGTTTCTTATAATTAGAAACGCTCCGAAGAAGATGAATACAATTTTAGGCAAAAAATCCAGACCTAGTTGACATGTTTAATCACTTATTTAAATTTAATTTATAAACAACTTAATTATTATTTCCTAAAATTTAAAACCCTCCGAAGAAGATAATACAATCTTGGACAAAAAATCCAGACCTAGTTGAGTTATTAACTTCATGCTAAATAACGTATTTAAATTAAATTTAAAAACAGCTTAATTTTTTCTTATAATTAGAAACGCTCCGAAGAAGTCTACTATAATTTTGGGCAAAAAATGCAGAATTAGTTGAGCAAATACATGTTTAACAGCTTATCTAAATTAAATTTTTAAACAGTTTAATTATTGTTTCTTATAATTAGAAACGCTCCCAAGAAGATTAATACATTCTGGGCCAAAAAAAATTGAGACCTAGTTGAACAGCCTTATGGTTAATAACTCATTTAAATTAAATTTATAGCTTAATTGGTTCTTATAATTAGAAACGCTCTAAAGAAGATTAATACAGTCTTGGGGAAAAAAAATCGAGACCTAGTCAAACAATTTCATGTTTAATAACTTATTTAAATAACATTTAAAAACAGGTTAATGGTTTTTTATAATTAGAATTGCTCCGAAGTTTTGGCTAAAAATATCAAGACCTAGTTAAACAACTTCTTGCTTCATAATTTATTTAAATTAAATTTATAACCAGCTTAATTGTTTCTTATAATTAGCCGAAGGAAACTAATACAATCTTGGGCAAAAAAATCGAGACCTAGTTGAACAACTTCATGCTTAATAACTTACTTAAATTAAATTTATAAACAGCTTAATTGCTTCTTATAATTAGAAACGCTCCGAAGATGGTTAGTACAATGTTGGGCAAAAAAATCGAGACTTAGTTGAACAACTTCATGTTTAAACATGAGGTGCCCAACTAGGCCTCAACTTTCTTCCCAACAAGCATTAATCTTCTTCGGAGCTTTTCAAGTGAGTCTTTTATAAACCAGACATTAATTTGCCTCAACTTAATAATGACATTTCCTATTAAATGTATATTGTATGTTGGCGTATTTAATGCAAGTATCTCGAAAAAATGCTATGCATTTGAAGTTTTATTTATTAATAAATGTAAAACAGTTTCGTGTTAAAAAACGGTAATAGATTTTAGATTTTAATTATTTGAAATTAATTTATTAAACACACGTATGAATAAATTGACGCAATTAAAAAAAATAAAGCTATTTATAGATTTAATTTAAAGGAGTACTTAAACATGTAGTTGTCCAACTAGTTTTAACTTTCTTCCAAACAAACAGATTTTCTAGCTAATCTTTTATAAACCAGACATTACTCTGGCTCATATTAAATCTCTAAAGTGGTTATTGGGGTGTTTAATACAAATATCTCTGAAATTTATTTCATTAATAAATACAAAACAGTTTCGTGTTAAAAAACGATAATAAATTGAAAAACAAAATTATTTCAAGTTCATTTATTAAACACACATATGAATAAATTGACGCAATTAAGAAAAAATTAAGCAATTTATAGATTTAATTTAAAGAAGTTATTAAACATGTAGTTGTCCAACTAGGCCTCAACCTTCTTCCCAACAAGCATTAGTCTTCTTTTGAGCATTTCTAGTATATTGTATGTTGGGGTATTTAATACAAATATCTCCGAAAAATGTTATACATTTAAAGTTTATTTTATCAATAAATATAAAACAGTTTCGTGTTAAGAAACGGCAATAGATTAAAACATTAATTTAACTCAAATTAATTTATTAAAGTAT
>MU187659.1:21119-63875 GCA_016904865.1 Pissodes strobi | reverse complement strand
TGCGCTCCTGGTATAATATGAATTTTCGCTTAGAAAAATTTGATCATCTTAGTAATACGAATATCAGGAGTTAACGTTTACCTCCTCGCCCTTCTGCTCTCCTGGTATAATATGAATTTTCGCTCAGAAAAATTTGATCATTTTAGTGATACGAATATCAGGAGGTAACGTTTACCTCCTCGCCCTTCTGCGCTCCTGGTATAATATGGATTTTGGTTCAGAGAAATTTGATCATTTTGAAAATACGAATATCAGGAGTTAAAATGTACCTCCTCTCCTCAAACTTCTGCGATGCGCCTCATGCGCCAGGAGGTGAAGTGGCAGTCTTTCAAGAGTGGATGCTCTCCTCACTCCCGATTTGTTTTAAGGTTAATAACGTTTTAATTATACTACTTCCGATTATACGAGTATTTTTGTGAAATCTCGTTCCGATTGAAGAACAGTTTAGCTTAAAGAATAGATCAGCAAATGCTAGTAGTGAAATAATTTCGAAGTGGCCCAGACGTCTGTCCGGTAGATCAAGAGGTTCCTATTCGCTTCCACTTGAAACTGAGGGTCTGAGTGTCGTTCCAGGATAGATATTTCGATGCCTTCCTTTAGAACACCCCATTCCTTCAAGGTTTCACACCTACCAAAGCGATCCAGATTATTCTTCTTCTATCTCCACAGATCGAATCTACCTGACTGAAAGAGACTTCTTCTCTCACAACCTTTTATACCCAATACGAATACCCCTTATATATTTTTATGAAGGAATTCAGATATTGTTTGCAATAATGTTCCTTGGTCTTGTCTTCTTCCGCTGATGCTCCTCCAGTTTCGATCCAGGATGTGGTAAATCAACTCGTCAAGAGAAACGTGTCGCTTTGCTGTCGCTTGATTTATCCGACTCTCATTTAATGTAGTCCCAAGAAGATCAGGAGGAAGTAAGGGAAGGTGACGAAAATCATCGATTCAGAAATAAAACCACAATATTACACTAACAAAAGGAAGCCTTTATTATAAGCTTCACATATACTTTAAAAATGTTATTTTTACAACAAATTTACATTAATTTCCATTAATCTATAATTATCTCTAACACTATTTATTTCTTTAGCAATAGAGAATCTTTTCTACTGGCCTCTGTACGTTCTACTTGAAATCTTAACAAGTGCGACTTCACGGCAACACTGTGAAGTGTTCGGTTTGTTCCAACAGAGCAGAACCGGTGCAAACTGCTCGAAGCATGCGCACCATAATGTGTACCAAATGCGCATGCTTCTAGGAGTTTCTAAAGAACCAATAGGTAAATCCAGCGAAAGAATTCCTTTCTGAATGGCACTATTTTGTCTTTGCTCGGTACAATTTAGCATCTTTTTCATCTCCTGTATTTATTATTCACTGTATTCCTTATTATTTCTAAATTGAAGTGTTTTTTTCATAATGATTTCTAATTTTAACGCATCCATCTGTGGACACCCAAAGAGAATTCGTTCGCTGAACTTGCCTATACACATACAGGGTGCCGTACAACTTGGAGATCAGTACAAAAGCTTCTGCAAAATATATTAATATATTTTCTCTTATTTTGAGATCATCATCATAATACATCACAGATGTTACGTTTATATATTTTTATGTTTTTTCATCTCAAAATTTTTTTGTTAAATATAGCGTCGTCTCGAGACACGTTTTCGGAAGCAAAAGGCCGTTTTTCGCCCCAAAACGCGTCTGGAGACAACATAACCTTAAGTTAAATTTACTTGCAGAAACTGAGATCTGCAACTACGCTCAATATGTCTGTCTACATACCAAACTTGTTTCTCATTGACCGATCAGGAGAGGGCATTTTTTAAACGCGTCGCTTCATATTAAACTCTTCAAAATTGCAAACGTTATAAACATACTCTAAAATCATATATTTTTCATGTATATGCCGAAATTTCCGGGGTTGTACATGGTATAAAAAAAAAGTTGCAAACTTAGTACTAAACAATAAGAAAAAAGTTAATTTTAGACAAAACGTCTTTACAGATGAAACGGAATAATATGAAGATTTCATGTAGAATGTCCTTAAAAAAATTAAAACTATTTTTCTTGTGTTCAAATAAATGTTGAAATTTGTTACATTTTTTACACCTTGTACTCCTTGCAGAGGGAAAAATTTCGGGCCCTTAGCCAATAACAATAATAAAAATCTTTAAAAAATACCCTCGTTGTCTTACCCAAATTCACCCTATGACAAAGATACCCTAACTTTACTAAAAGACCCTTAAAAGCCAAAATTTCTTTTTCCCAAATCGTTACATTTTTCAGACAAACGGGCGCAAAGCTGCCTATTATACAGGGTCTTCGGTAAAACAGAAATCCTCCTTCATTTCTAAACGGACTTTTTGGCTAACCCTGGTAGCCTATATTTTACAGTAGCATTCTCTAAAAATCTACGTCAAAATGGAGGAAAGCAATATACAGGGTATCAAAAGAAAATGAAATACTAATGCAATACATTTTAAAAGTATAGTATACAGGGAGCTGAAAAAATCTATGTATTTATATACATTTTCTGTTGAAACCCCCCAAATATACTCACCAATAACATTTTGAATTTTCTACAAAGAGAGAATTACCGTTTACCGAAAACTCTGTACGAAACTCTGCAAAAATTTAGATACTTTCAAATTTGTACTAAATTTCTTTGGGCCAAAAATATTTTTAATAAAAAGCAAAAAAAAATCAGGTATAAAAAGTAGGTAATATTATTTTATATAATTATAAAGATTATAGAATCCATCTTCCACCGCCAATAATTTTTCGAAATTACGCCTAAATTAATATGTAAAACTTTTCCGTTAAAATAATAGCGTTTTCTATTTTTCAAAAATAGAATATTAATATATTTGGAGATATGACTTTGGAATTTATATTTTTGAAATCAAAAAAACAACATATCATCAAAATATCGTAGACATTTATTAATTCGCCGGAAATTTATGCCGGCTCATAAAGCAATGCCAACCGGGAAAATACCTGATTCGAACCAACTTCTCAAACTTTTTTATTTACACCTGGTACACTGCCAGCATTGCACGACAAGTCTCGAAGCTGGTTCAAACTAAACACCCTGTAACGGAAATAAATTTACCTATATACAAAACCAAAATAAATATATTTTTTGCAAAGGTACAGAAGTGATTTAAAAATTTGGCAATCGATTTAGTAGATTCCCAAACTTTTGACTCCTCCCTGTACCCTTTTATCGTGGCCCGACCAAAAAATTGCAAAGAAACCTTAATACTTCAGAAATTAATTCGCTGAAAATATCACAATAAACTGCAACTTATCGAGAGGCCCACGTACAATGTCCTAACCTAAAACAAATACTGAACTTTCTAATGTACAAAAATTATACAGGGTAGGCTTTTTATATTGTCAAATTAAAATTATGTACAAGCTTCTTTTAGGTACGGCTATGTATGGTGCTACTTTCAAGGTACTTCAATGTGATGCTTGTTTCAGATATTTTGATGACTCTGTGTATAATGGGCTAAAGGTGACCATACATACAAGTTCAATTATTGATATTTTGACTGTGTTTTGACTATTAAGTCGTAGACAAAACCGAAATAAATACTATCCGAATCACCTTGTAAATTAAAATTTCTTAATTCTTATTCCAATACAGAGTGACAAAAAAATGTGGGAATGCCGAAATCTGTACAAAACCGGAAAGACACGTAATTTTGCCATATTCTAAAAATACTCTCGAATATGTAAGGCATCAGAATATGTATGAATTATTTTTTTGAATATTGAAATTCCTCGTAAAATTCCAGACATTTTTCATATTGCATATCTCAAACTGACATTTTTGTGACTTTAACCCAAGTAGAACCAAAACAGTAGATAAAGAACCGCAAACCACTGACAGTCATAAAAATGTCACTTCTCAAAGTCAAACGTCTATAAAACATGTCTAGTAAGCATTCTGTTAAAAAAGTTGACGCATCCTGTATATTTAAAAATATTTTTAAAATGGGGCAAAATGAAAATTCCCTGTTTTGAATATATTTAAGTGTTCCCACACATTTTTTTTGCTTGTTCCTCACTCAATTATTATTGTTTCCGAGTATAAAAAATGTACAATTAAAAATACAAGGGATTTATTTCATGTATGCAACATTTTGTAGACTCTTTGTGTATTAATTCATATTTCTTAAATTTTTGTAATCAAAAGTATTATACACTATGCTCCACAAAGAAGAACACCTGTAAACAAACAAATATATTTGTGTGTCTGGTCACCTTTAGTTACCCCGTTTGCTCAAAAAAATAATAAATAAAACTGTCTTTTTGTTTCAGATAAGTTCCGCGTCATTTCTTTGGGAAACCGCGACAAATTTTTCAGTTAGACAAGAAGGTAACTAGCAAAGGAAGGAAAACACCAACAAAAGATTTTTGGGAGATCACACGAAAAATAAATATAATTAAAGTCTAAAAGACCAACAAAATTATAGTACAGTAACCTACAATATCTGGGAAACAGTTAAATTCCACAGATAATAACAGATTTTTATTAATTAAGTTGTGGTTGGGTTGGTTTTAATTGTAATTACTGACGAAAACTGCGTGATTGGAAATTCTGTAAAAAAAATCAGTTTAAGTATACTTACTGCTTAGGCTGTCAGACAGCGATTTGGACACAATAATATGGCAGTTCTTGTATGAAATTTAACTGTTTCTAGAATTAAAATATAAGATTTAATAATTCTTTGAACAAAAACTTAATATTTTACTCTACTTAAAAAAAATAATAAAATAAATTTGTTTTGGAGATCATTATTAATTTGTATCAAGTGGAAGAAGGTAAAATCTACACGGTAGCGCAAACAAACAAATTATTTCGAATTTATAACAGACATGAGCATATGCGTTTTTAAAAAAACACATTTTTCGCGCCTCTATTCGAAATAATTTATAATTTGGACAACCGTGCAAATTGAGTGTGCGATTTTGCGTGAAACTTTGATTGGCTTAACTGACGATATCTAGTCTTGGTTTTTTTGAAATTTCGCAGGGCTGCTTTTTCGTGACGTCACAGGTGGGCAACGACCTTTTGGTAGCTTTCATGAAATCTGAAACAAAGAAAAATACCTTTAATACCGATAATTTACGATTTTGCTTGTAAAAACCAAAATATATAAAATTAAGGTTGGTAAATAAAAATATATTATCACAATGCACCAGCACCATCGTTTCGTCGAAAAAATTAAATGAATGATCTATAAAAAAAGACATACGTCATACAAGCGAGCTTCGAAAGTAATTATAAAACGAAACAAAAAATTGCCCGCCCCAACAAATCGAAATACAGTCCAGATTTAGTTTCCATTTCCGTGAGATAGGAACTTCGAGCGAGGTACAATCGTGTGTTCGTCGAACCCCAAGTGTCATCAACATCTAAACGAAGATAGGCCGTTGACTTCTGCTTTGTTTAGAAACATTGCACTCCATTGGGCCGATAGTAAATGCGTAGTAGTAAAAGACTCTCGAAATCTACTCTCGACAGATGTTCCTTATTTACATTTCGATTTTCGTTTTTTTTTTAACTGATGCGAGACACATGCGTAGCAGAAGAATTTCGTAGCATTTTTGTTGATGACGCACAAAGGCGGACGCTGGGAAGGAGGAAGGTATAACTTCCTTTGCTACTGGAAAATTATTATTTTTTAAAAGTTTATAACGAGCATAGTTTTGTACGTATTCGTGGCAATATGAGGAGAAAACCGTTTAAAAAGCTTCATTTTCCGATTTGGCCTGATGAATTTTTTTGTAATTGCTAATTTACCTAGAAAACATCTGAAAATGACCCTAATTGTAAAAAATGTAGTGCAAATTTCGAAAAACCCCACACAGAAATTTTGAACAATGCCACGCTTTTCGGGAAGCTTCAATTTTCCGGCTCTGTGCTGTAGCCAGGCTTTTTTCACTGTAATTTAAAAATATTAATTTTTCTAGAAAATTGCCGAAAATGACCAATTATATAGGAAATTTAAGGCAGAATTCGAAAATCGATACGAGAGTTTTGAACAATGCCCCGTTTTCAGGTTTGGCCCGAAGAATTGTGTCGTAATTGAGAAAAATACAATTTTATTCACTGTAATTTTAAAAATACGAATTTACTTAAAAACATTTGAAAATTACCTAATAAGTACAAAATTTAACGCAAATTTCGGAAATCGACACAAGAATTTTGAAATAATGTCACGCCTTTCCGGAACCTTCAATTTTCCGGCCCAATGCTTTAGCCAGGCTTCTTTCACCGTAATTTAAAAATATTAATTTACCTAGAAAATTACTGAAAATGACCGAAATTTAATGTAAAATTCGGAAATCGTTACGAGAGTTTTGAATAATACCTCATTTTCCGGTTTGGTCCGATCGATTTTCTCGTAATTGAGAAACATTTCGAAAATCGACACAGAAATTTTTAATAAAGTCACGCTTTTCCGCAAGCTTCAATTTTCCGGCCCTGTGCTTTAGCCAGGCTTTTTTCACCGCAATTCAAATATATTAATTTTCTTAGAAAATTGCTGAAAATGTCCAATTATATAGGAAATTTAATGCAGAATTCGAAAATCGATACGAGAGTTTCGAATATTGCCCCATTTTCCGTAATTTTCGAGGTAAATTAATATTTTTAAATTACGGTGAAAAAAGCCTGGGCAAAGCAGAGGACCAGAAATTGAAGCTTCCCGAAAAGCGTGACATTATATTAAAAATTTTTGTATCGATTTTCGAAATTTGCCTTCTATTTTGTATATTAGGTAATTTGCAGATGTTTTCGAGGTAAATTAGTATTTTAAAAACTAGAGTGAATAAAATTAAAATTTTCTCAATTATGAGAAAATTCATCGGGCCAAACTGGAAAATGAGGCATTATTCGAAACTCTCGTATCAATTTTCGAATTCTGCATTAAATTTCCTATATACCTAATTGGCAATTTACAGTAATTTTCTAGGAAAATTAATATTTTTAAATTACGGTGGAAAAAGCCTGGGCAAAACTGCAAAGGAGAAGGCCAGAAAATTGAAGCTTCCCGAAAAGCGTGACATTATTCAAAATTTTTGTGTCGATTTTCGAAATTAGCCTTCAATTTTGTATACACTAGGTAATTATCAGATGTTTCTAGGTAAATTAGTATTTTTAAAACTAGAGTGAATAAAATTCTACTTTTCTCAATTACGAGAAAATTCATCAGGCCAAACTGGAAAATGAGGCATTATTCGAAACTCTCGTATTAATTTTCGAATTCTGCATTAAATTTCCTATACAATTGGTAATTTTCAGCAATTTTCTAGGTAACTTATCATTTTTAAATTACGGTGAAAAAGCCTGGCTAAAGCACAGGGCCGGGAAATTGAAGCTTCCGGAAATGCGTAACATTATTCAAAATTTCTGTGTCGATTTTGGAAATTTTCGGTAAATTTTATACATATTAGGTAATTTTCAGATGATTTCTAGGTAAATTAGCACTAACCCAAACTACGGTGAATAAATTTAAATTTTTCTCAATTACGAGAAAATTCATCGGGCCAAACTGGAAAATGAGGCAATATTCGAAACTCTCTTATTGATTTTCGAATTCTGCATTAAATTTCCTATATAATTGGTAATCTTCAGCAATTTTCTAGGTAACTTATCATTTTTAAATTACGGTGAAAAAGCCTGGCTAAAGCACAGGGCCGGGAAATTGAAGCTTCCGGAAATGCGTAACATTATTCTAAATTTCTGTGTCGATTTTGGAAATTTTCGGTAAATTTTATACATATTAGGTAATTTTCAGATGTTTTCTAGGTAAATTAGCATTAACCCAAACTACGGTGAATACATTTCTATTTTTCTCCATTACGAGAAAATTCATCGGGCCAAACTGGAAAATGAGGCAATATTCGAAACTCTCTTATTGATTTTCGAATTCTGCATTAAATTTCCTATATAATTGGTAATTTTCAGCCATCTTCTAGTAAAATTAATATTTTTAAATTATGGTAAAAAAAGCCTGGGCATGGCATAGGGCCAGAAAATTGAAACAACAGTGAATAATATTCTATTTTTCTAACTTACGAGAAAATTCATCGGGCCAAACTGAAAAATGAGGCATTATTCGAAAATCTCGTATCGATTTTCGAATTCTGCATTACATTTCCGATATAATTGGTAATTTTCAGCATTTTTTTAGGAAAATTAGTATTTTTAAATTACGATGAAAAAAGCCTGGGCAAAGTAGAGGGCTAGAAAATTGAAGCTTCCCGAAAAGCGTAACATTATTCAAAATTTCTGTGTCGATTTTCGAAATTTGTCTTCAATTTTGTATATATTAGGTAATTTTCAGGTGTTTTAGAGGTAAATTAGTATTTTTAAAACTACAGTGAATAATATTCTATTTTTCTAAATTTCGAGAAAATCCATCGGGCCAAACTGGAAAATGAGGCATTATTCGAAACTCTCGTATCGATTTTCGAATTCTGCATTAAATTTTCTACATAGGTAGTAATTTTCATCAAATTTCTAGGAAAACTAATATTTTTAAATTATGGTGAAAAAGCCTGGCTAAAGCACAAGGCTAGAAAATTGAAGCTTCCGGAAATGCGTGACATTATTCAAAATTTCTGTGTCGATTTTCGAAATTTACCTTCCATTTTGTATATATTACGTAATTTTCAGATGTTTTCTAGGTAAATTAATTACATATAATATTAGGTAATTTTCAGACTCTCGTGTCGATTTTCGAATTCTGCATTAAATTTCCTATATAATTGGTAATTTACAGCAATTTTCTAGGAAAATTAATATTTTTAAAATATGGTGCAAAAAGCCTGGGCAAAGCAAAGGGCTAGAAAATTAAAGCTTTCCGAAAAGCGCGACATTATTCAAAATTTCTGTGTCGATATTGGAAATTTGCGTTAAATTTTGTACATATTAGGTGTTTTCTAGGTAAATTACTATTTTTAAAATTACAGTAAACAAATTTCTATTTTTCTCACTTACGAGACAATTCATCAGGCCAAACCGGTAAATGAGACATTATTCTAAATTCTCGTATCCATTTCCGAATTTTGAAAAAAGCCTGGCTAAGGCGCAGAGCCGGATAAGTGAAACTTCCGGAAAAGCCTGACATTATTCAAAATTTCTGTGTCGATTTTCGAAATTTGCGTTAAATTTTGTGCATATTAGGTAATTTTCAGATGTTTTCTAGATAAATTAGTATTTTTAAATCTACAGTGAAAAAAATTCTATTTTTTTATCACTTACGAGCAAATTCATCGGGCCAAACCGGAATATGAGGCATTATTTAAAATTCTCGTATCGATTTTCGAATATCAAAGTATCAACTTGTTTAAAACATGGGCACAACTATTAAGATAGCCAAACACAAGGCTTATATGCAAAGGTTCAGTTTTTGGCCTGATTAAGGCTTTGGTTGCTTTCCATCTTTTCCTGATTCCTGATTACGCCCATCCTGGGCCTTAGGAAGCAAACGGATTTAACAAATATTACTTTTTGAGTAATAACAATATTTGATGTTGTTATTATTGCACCCAACTATCGCTACATGCCAGAACGATTCGCAAATCAATTGAAATTAAATGAACCTTTTCATAATGCAATTTTACAAGATAAATGTGCGAGGTCGCAGACAAATGATCTCGGGGATATCATCTGACCGGCTACATCTAACTACCTTTAAAACCACAAACTGTATATCGTTACAAAACAACTACATAAACACAATTCCCAATCTATAGATACGATTCAAGTAGCAATAATTAAGGTCATACGCATGACTGTTCCGCGGATAAAAAGATTATCGCACAAAAACACACACACATGGGAAATGACATTTGATATGGTGTTTTCGGGTCTAGGAAGTATGTGAGAGAGCGTGACCTAAATAGTTAACGACTATTATAATAGTAGCGGTTGTAAAGTGTTGTGTAATAAATGGCTTAACAGATAGAAAAAAATGAGCACATCTGTACACAGTGATGTATTAGTCGTCGGCAGAATGCATGAGAACAAGTTTTCTCTTATGAGAATTTTGGAAGAGCTCGGTATGTCACGTTACGCCTTGCACATAATATTTCCCAATAATTTATTACTTTCGGAAATGCTACAGACATACATTATCTTTCAGCCGGTACATGAACATTGCACAGGGTGAACGTATAATGTTATTCTCCCCCCCCCCCCCCCCCCTTCACCCTCTTATTTTTTTTAATTTTTCGCACTAGGAAAAAATGTCAAAGACAAAAGTTGCAGAGTTTATATAAACTAAAGTATTGGACACTCGAACCAAGTAAGCAACATTTGTTGACTGCTTTCAGACATACATATCTCCAAAACTAAAAGACATTTGGACGGGGTTTTCGGCCCCTTTTATTCACTATTGCTACTTGTAGAGAATTATTCTGTCTTTCTCGAAACGTCTTAGCCACCTAAGAAATTAGTAGCATTGAGTGGTATATTACAGAAATTAATTTAGAGCCGAAATAATACGACATTTCATGCATTTATATGGTATATGGCCACAATTAACTTCTACCATCTAGTAACGATGATAGAGTAAGGTTAATCCTTTCAGCATTACTTTTAGTGAGCTTATTTACATGGTTGTTTTCATCCCTTTTAACGCTTTAAAAGCTTTAATTCACACCGTTTCTTCCAAGAAAGCTAAATAACTCAAGCCAATGAAAAAAAAACGTCCTCTAAAAGCCAAAATAAAAAGAAAAAACAAGGACAGATTCCCTAGGGATTTGGTCAATAAAGTCCAGTTACCACCGGGAATCGATATAAAATGCATTTGACTTAGAATCCACTAGAGGATCATTTCACATCAAACCAACCAAAATAAAAGGAGATCTGGCAGATCACCTCACCCATTTTGATATTTTTTTGGTACACTTATTCTACCCATTTTGTAGACTAAAAATCCCAAATTACAACAAGTAGTTCTTTTTGAATTGATTTTTGAAAATTAAAAAGAGTGACCATTTTCCCTAAACATATTGAAAGAAATCAAGATATCTTATGAGCTACTTACACCAGAGCAGTGAGTTATATTTCATTTAAAAGGTCTTGGAAATACCTTTCAAATGATATACCACTCAATATACCTAGGTGTGTTAGAAATTTTGAAAAAAATAAAAAAAATTAAAAATTTTCAAAAAAGTAATTTTTTTTATTTAAAAATGAAGAATCTAATGAGCTGAAAATCAGTCTCAATGGGCCATGTAGTTCATTTATTATCCTACGCCCAAAGCACATATTTCAGTAATTAAAAGAGATTCAATATTAAAGAAGGTTCAGTCGGTTACTGCTACAGGTACTTACTAAATAAGAAATGTTAAATTCTTCAAAAATGCAAGAAAAAAAAAAAAGCTAAAATCTAATTTAAATATATGGTGGATTTTGGACTTTTGTAAAATTTTGTTTCTATTAAAAGTAATAGGCGTTGTTTGTGTTACATTTATCAAAATAAATACCATTTTTTGCTTGTATTCTCAGTGTTATTTTTTCCAGCTTGTTCCCACTATTTCTCCATCCTGAAGTTTGGCCAATATGTTGCTAAAATATTGACAAAAGAAATGTATTTTCGAAAAAATGTAAAAATACTTTTTAATTTTCTTTTTATTTTTGAAAATTTAAATTCCTTTTTTTTTAAACACCTGTATCGAGTGGCACTTCATTTGAAATATATTTTCAAGGCCTTTTAAATGAGATATCTCACAGCTCTAGTTCAAGTAGTTCTTAAGATATCTCAATTTCTCTTAGTAAATGTTTAGGGAAAGTGGTCACCTTTTTGATTTTCAAAAATCAATACAAAAACTACTTGTCGGAAAAAATTTAAATTTGGGATTTTTCAGCTTCTGATGGATGACTGTACCAAAAATTATCGAAATCGGAGAGGTCAACTACCAAACCTCTGGTTAATTTGAGATGAAATGACTCTATAATACAAAGTATACCTGACTCTATAAGACAAAGTATACCTTTAATTAAATAGAGAAAAACTTCAATCAGTGAATAATGAAAAAACGTCCCATAAAAGCCAAAATAAACCGAGGAAAACAAAAGGGACGTTACTACAGGGAATCTATATAAAATGCATTTGAATTAGGATCCACTACACCCACACAAGGTATACATTTGATAAACTAAAGAATTGTGGGATCATTCCGCTTTTGGCAAGCATATTTTCGAAATAAAATTGGAGTTCAAGCTCTTGAAACTCATTACAAATTTACTTTTGTTTAAGGCAAGCACCTGTGTGACTCATTCCTCCCTTTCAGGAGGACACACAAATGAAAGGATATTGTCAGAAGTATTAATATACTAGGTGCTATGATCTATATATGACTATACTCGAGAATATAATGCTTCCTTGTTTCTTGATTTGAGTAAAGTGACTGTGTCTCCCACACAATTTTGCTTCAAAAGTTGAAATTTCATAACTTCTCAAGCATACAGCTACTTAAGTCGTATCTGGAGTGCCGAAGTCAGATGGTTCGTGTTGGGGGTGTACTGTCGTTGGCAAAGGGCGTGAATATATAGGAGTGCCACAAGGATCGGTACTGGCCCCTTACTTTTCTTAATATTTATAAATGATCTTCCAACATATGACATTATCTCAGTATGCACCCTCTTTGCTGATGACACTACCATCTCCCTTCATGGCACTGAACTTCTTGAGCTGTTGCGGAGTGTGTTGGAGGCACAGTTGAGGGCTGAGCAATGGTTCCGAGCTAATAGACTGGTACTGAATAGCGGTAAGACACAGGAAATTGTTTTCAGCCTTAGGGATCTAGGTGGCACAGATCAGGAGCCTGTTAAGTTTTTGGGAATATATCTTGATCCCCGTCTTCAGTGGGGGCTCACGTGGAGGCTATCTCTGGGAGATTGCGTGGAACGGTTTTTATGCTCCGTGGTCTCCAGGGGTCAGTATCTGGAGAGGTCCTCCTGTCTGCATATTATGCTCTATTTCACTCTGTGATGTCGTATGGAATTATAGCGTGGGGCTTGTGTGGGTAGAATCTTTGGTCTTCAGAGAAGAGCTGTTAGGCTACTGGCAGGACTCTCTTACCGGGAGGATTGTAGGGGGGCCATTGTCGGACTGAATATTTTGACTTTTCCTGCTGCGTTCATCCTTAAAAGTTTGCTCTTTGTCAAAAAAAAAAATGAGGAGCAGTATACACATCAGGGTGCATTGCACGGATACGAAACAAGATTGGGCCAAATTTCAGTCGGTTAAGGAAGTGTCAAAGCAGACGAGAGTATAGTGCCATTAAAATGTATAATAAGCTGCCTCTATCTATTAGAAACAAAAGCTTAAATAAATTCAAGGAACATGTTAAAAGGTATCATTTTCAACTTGCTCCCTGCAGCACAGATGAGATTTTAAAGAACGGTTTTACAAATTTTACTTATTAATGTCTGTGTAGGTATGGTTACGATTGATGTGAGTAAAGTGTTAAGTGTAATTGTAATTTTAAGTTTAGTATGGGTAATTTTAAAATGTGTTTTTTTATCTAATAGTGTAGTGTTAATGTTAAATTTGACATTTTTATGTTAATCTAATGACTTTAGCGTGTATTCATTTTACTTGACGTGTGTACAGGGTGGCTCGAATTCGTGTCTATGTATGGGGAACTCCAAAACCGTAAGAGATACAGTGTCGGTCAAATTAAGGAAAAATTGCCCATTTAGGTGCCTAACAATATGCCGTTTAGAAAGTTTTAAAATTCCGAGTAATTCCGGAGATATCCGGAAAAAACCGAAATTTTTCCTGGGCTTATTTAAAAACGGATTTGAAATTGAATTGCACTTTTTCATTGCCACTTTTTCCGCTCTATCCAATGATGGTATTCAGTTTGAAATCCGACGTTTCGTCTTCAAGGGATCATCATTATCTTTTTTTTTTAAATGCGAACTTAATTTTTTTTTATGGTTTTTCAGATGGTCTTGGCGTTATTAATATGATTATGTATTTTTATTTTTTTATTTTTTTTTTATTATTATTTTTTTAATTATATATTTTGCTCTGGCGTAATTTTAAACATTTTAAGGTAGGTACTTTTGAAATATTTATATTCTTTAAAAATATTTTATTTTGTTTTTTGTATTAAGTGGAAAATTGGGGCGTATTAAAAATAAAAAATAGTAATATTATTTCTTACGAGAATATTAAATTAAATTATATAAAATCATGCCAATAAAAATAATAAAAAAATAAAAATAAAAAATAAAATAAAAAAAATATAAAAACACATCTGAAAAATGATAAAAAAAAATTAACTTCGTATTTAAAAAAAGAAAGTTGATAATGATCCCTTGAAGACGAAACGTCGGATTTCAAACTGGATATCATCATTGGATAGAGCGGAAAAAGTGGCAATGCAAAAGTGCAATTAGATTTGAAATCCGTTTTTAAATAAGCCCAGGAAAAAATAAAACGATTTTTCAAAATTTCGGTTTTTTCCGGATATCTCCGTAAATACTCGGAATTTTAAAGCTTTCTAAACGGCATATTGTTAGGCACCTAAATGCGCAATTTTGCCTTAATTTGATCGACACTGTATCTCTTACGGTTTTCGAGATCTCCATACATAGACACGAATTCGAGCCACCCTGTACATACGGATTTGCATTTGACATGAATAAATGATTTGATTTGATACTGTTGTTAAGTGTAGCTTTTCTTTTGAAATTTAATTGATATATTCTCATTCGATCTAAAATTTAAATAACAAAAGAGGTAGGTAGAATTTAACTTAAATTAACAATCGGATCCACTACACCCATACAAGGTACATATTTAAAAAAAAATAAAGAATCGTGGGATTATTCAGCTATTGACAAGCATATTTTCGAAATAAGATTAGAGTTCAAGCCCTTGAAACTCATTACAGATTTACTTTTGTTTAAGGCAAGCACCTGTGTGACTCCTTCCTCTCTTTCCGGTGGACACATGATCTATATATATGACGATACTGTTGTTACATGTAGCTTTTCTTTTGAAATTTAATTGATATATAAAAAAAAAATTCACGACCATCCTCATTGGATCTGAAATTTAAATAACAAAGAGGTAGGTAGAATTTAACTTAAATTAACAATCGGATCCACTACACCCATGCAAGGTACTTATTTAAAAAAGAATCGTGGGATCATTCAGCTATTGGCAAGCATATTTTCGAAATTAAATTGGAGTTCACCCACTTGAAACTCGTGTAATATTACATATTTACTTTTGTGTAAGGCAAGCACATGTGTGACTCCTTCCTCCCTTTCCGGAGGACACATAAATGAAAGGATATTGTCAGAAGTATTAATATGCTATGTACTATGATTTATATATGACGATACTATTGTTACGTGTAGCTTTTCTTCTGAAATTTAATTAATATATAAAAAAAATTCCACGACCATCCTTCAGTGGCGGCCCCTGCCGTAGGGCTCAGGAACACGTGCCCTTCAAAAATTCCATAACATAATATACTTATTAGGCACATATTCCTATTATGCCAATAATAATTATTTGTAAATTTTTCAGCATATTTAGCATTACCATTATCTAATTATCTACTAGAGTACTAGAGCAATTTACTAACATACGCACACATTCACCCGTCCCGATTTTACGTCACAGATCGTCATAGAGCACGTTGTTTTATATTTTGTTTACGCGGTTCCTATAGCAACGGTTGTTTTCAGCGAAAAGACCGATTGGCGCACATTCTTAGTGCGTCCACTTGTCGGTATCCCTTTGATCTGTGATTTTCACCGCTTGTCGCGTTTGTTTTGATTGAAATCTTGCGATTAGAGAAATAATATAGTGACGATGCTGGCGCGTTTCTTTTTATTACATTTAGTTATCGTTTTATCGAGAATTATGTGGATAAGTGAATGTGTTCGATGATAAACTAAGAACTAAGTAGGTAATTCCGAATACTTTGAACCATTTTATTTTTGTTTAGTGTTTAATAGAAATTTACGGCAAATTATTTTGTTAAAATTAATTCAGTGGCATATACTTAAAAAAAGACCTCTACATTATGAGGGCAAGCATAGTGTAAAGCCTACTTCTGATTTAGTTATAAAAAAAAATTGTACGGGAAAAACAAGGGGATTTAATAGATATTTAAAACGGGAAAACGCATATGTTAAGTTTTCGTGGATGTGTGGCTTCCTATTGGACAAATTGTCGATGCTGGCCGATGGTCTGTAAAGAATAAAGAATGCATTTTATTTGGGTATTTTGGGTCATTCAAGTAGTTCCATATTCGGTTCGAAATATTTTCGAAATAAAATTGGAGTTCAAGATTTTGAAACTCATTTAATATTACATATTTACTTTTGTTTAAGGCAAGCACATGTGGGTATTTCTTTCAAAATTAACAGTTTGGTGTCCCTATGAAATATTTCAATTAAGGATAATTTTAAATAGATTTTTGATATAGGACTGTTTAATATGAAGCGTCCTCCCTCCCCCTTCACTAGTTCCCGAAGAAAAAAGTGTTTTTTTTGTGTTAAAAACTAAAAAATATATATTGAATACGCCATTAGCGTGGATGTCCCCAGCCTCACTTTTTATCAAAAAAACATTAATTCTGCGAGATAGTTAAATTGACTCAGCCTTGCAAATTTAGCAAAATACTTAGTAAAAGCAAATCAGACTAACTACATAATATTAATGTATTCAGGTTATTTTATAACTGAAGGACCTCGACCCAAAGTTTGTCCCTAAGTGTTACTTTAGAATATTTATAGACTCTGGTGTTACCGTCATTAGCGTGGGAGAAACAAAACCCTTGAAATTAGCCGCCAAATATATCTTCAAGCAGGTGGCAATACCGTCATCACGAGCATTTATCCGCCATCTTTAACTTTTACATAGCTGTTCGCGCTTTCAGTTGCATGGTAGCGCTCAAGGAAGGCGGACATCCGTTTGAACACGTGCGTGTTTTTAAGCAGCGTCATTAGTGTGGAGGTAAGTTTTTGCCATAAAATAGTGTTTAAACAAAGTAAATATATTTTTCTTTTTCGTTACTATAATATTATGTCATGCACAAAATATGAAGCTTTTATTGGCTAGAATAAAATCTTTAGTTACAAAAAAACTTCATTCGTCATTAGCGTGGTTATCAACTTTCGTCATTGGCGTGGATATTTGCATCCACGCCAATGATGTTAAACGCACGCGAATGACTGCATTCATAGTAATATTTTTTTAGGTCTATAAATTTAAAAAAAGGCGAGGAAGAAGCAAGGTGATGAAAAAAAAACGAAAAAAAAAGGAAATGTGAAAGAAGAAGGCGACAAAATATAAAAAATAAGGCAGATACAAAATGGAACAGGAAAAAAGCATCAGTGATATCAAAGGGCAAAGGAAAAAGGAGACATTAAATTAAAAAAACGATTTATCTAGGAGAGAGCTTAAGGCAAAAAGAAAGTCTAGGAAAGTGAACTCAAAACGTTACAGAGATCGAAAAAAGTTTTTAGAAAATCTGTCGGATATCTCGCCGCCTGCTAGTGAACTGGAAGATCTAGAACCCGTTGAGGAAAAGAGACTCAACACTCTAGATATTTCTGCCTGCAGTAGCAATGAGGGTACCCCATCAAGGCAAAAAATTGCAGGAAGAAAAGCTATGAAACGAAACAGATCTAAAACATACAGAGACCTCATAAAGGCACGGAATGTTAGTAAGCTATTTATAGATGTTGATGAAGTACGCATTGAAGAAATGGATAGTAATCTTCCACTTAATACAAAACCGTTCAAGGGAACAATCCAAGTTCATCAACTTACGTGGATAAAAAATGACGCAAGGCTATATTTTAAAGAATTGAGCTGCTTCGAGTGCAGTTATTTCAACTGCAGCCATTTCGCACTAACTAACCCAAACTACACCGGCAAAATGGGGCAAGGGACAAATGCAGTAGTTAGCAGACCAACCTCTAGTTCAGCTGAGAAGCTAGCTTTTAAGACAAATTCTTGGATCTCAGCTATATTTGACAATGAGTGGTATCCTGGTAAGTTAATGCAATTTCCGAGGGGGTAACCACTTCGAACAATTGTGTACACCAAAACTTACTACTTAATGTACACGACATTTACAGAGAGGTTACCCTGAAAATTACTAAAAAAATTGTAAAAAATACCAATAATTACTAAAAGCTCATGAAAATTACAAAAATTACCCCTTATTATACACCATATTTATAGAGTGGTTACCCCCTCGGCAATTCCCAATCTTAAGGAAGAATGTAATTATTAAGCTTTTACTTCTCTTTTGTTTCAGGGATTATCGAGGAAATACATGAAGATGACTCTTAGTGGTGAATTTTATGTTTAAGAGCGGGAAAAGTTTCTTTTGGCCACAGACTTGTAAAAATTACCCCTTATTGTACACCACATTTATAGAGTGGTTAACCCCTCGGCAATTCCCAATCTTAAGGAAGAATGTAATTATTAAGCTTTTACTTCTCTTTTGTTTCAGGGATTATCGAGGAAATACATGAAGATGACTTTTAGTGGTGAATTTTTTGTCCAAGAGCGGGAAAAGTTTCTTTTGGCCACAGACTTGTGATCGTCAAAAACTGAAATTTACTGGATTTTGTCGAAAATTTTGCCCTGAACTAGTATCTAGCAGGCTCTTTAAACTTCCTAACCACGACGAGATAGATGCTTTGTTTGAGGCCCTAGTTTAAGAATTATCTTCATTTCAAAAATATGTTTTATTTTTAATGTATATTTTTAAGAATCTACTATCTGTGTTAATTTTTATTGTTTTTGAATAAACATTATTTTTTATATCGAGAAAGTAATTTTCTAAGTTGTATCCACAGTAGATCTATCAGGATTTTTTTCCACATAAATTAATAAATTTTTTAATTGATCAGTCATTAGCATGGAAATTTCGTCATTAGCGTGGATCAAGATTTTTGAAAAACATGAAAAAATTAAAATTAAGCACGACCATCCATCATATCTTTATACTGATCTACTAATATAGCTACATGATTTTTTTCCAATTTTTTTATAAACTTTCTACTTTCAAAAATTTTACCTCTATAAATCGCTTGTTTTGAAAGAAATACCCATGTGTGACTCCCTTCTCCCTTTCCGGAGGACACAGATATAAAAAGATATGACCGATAAAATGCAAGGTATTTTTAAGGTGGAAGACTAAGATTAATTTCATCCATTGAACTTCCACTATCTATGTTAATTTGAGTAGGATTCGGCTAACTAACACACAGCTGACCAATGACATGGTATCTACTCGATGCATCCAAATAAACCATAATATATTTAAACGGTAATAGATAAACAACAAACGATGAACGGGAAGTAACAGTTAAGTTGCCAGTAGGAAACCCAGCCAATCGTTGTCTTCCGACGAAAACGACAAATCGGTAACATTGACCCCTTAAAACGAAAACACAAAGGTAGGCAATAAATACCTCAGTATGTTATTATTATAAAGTTCAAGTTTAACGGCCGGTAACAGAGCATTGTGAAACCCGGAAAATATATCAATCTTTTGTTATATTTACATAAATATCTATGAAGTGCGAATGGGTGTTCGCAGTTAACAACGTTGACGGGTGCTGGTAGACGCGCGGCCTCTATAGAACGGTACCCATCACGTAATGAGGTCACTGGGTTATCGATATCGCGAATTTGAATGTTGTTGCCAAACATTCTGACCTACTGTAACCCCGATCTAAATGATTTCGTTATTTTTAACAGATAGATTTGTGTGCTTTTACACGAAGGAAATTTATTATCGGGAAAAGCTTCGAAGTTGAAAACGATGTTTAATTTTCAATGGGTGAAGGGGCAGCAAATAACATAACAGAGGGGTGCGACAGGACACTGTTGGAGCTAGTAAAGAGTATTTAGAATCTGCAGTTTCGTGTTCTTATACATATCTGTATCCAATCAATCTGTTTATTAGGCCTGGCCGCCTCCACCCAAATTCAGGTAACCACCCGATCGCGTCCAGATGGCCTATTACCCCACCCTTGTATATTCAGCATATAAATCGAATTTTAAACCAGTGCAGCCAACCTACCGGAGAGTAACTACACCCACGCCGTGATTTTAAAATAAATCTCTCCCCACGGTCGGTTCGACACGAAAATAAACCATTTCTTCGCTGCATGCGGCTGGGCCCGATGCACACACGTGTGCGCTGGCGTGTGGTGCACTTTGTTTTTCTTTATTTTCCCCCCGCGGATTGCAACGGCTTGCGTTTGGCCGATTCTCCCTGAAACTAAGATGTAAGGTGATCGAATGGCCACCGCGTTTTCCGGATCTGGCTTCTCTTGATTTATTTTTATGAGGAATTACTTGACGGAGCGAATCTTCCGAACCACTAATATCACGACAAAAATCATCTAGATTATTAAATTTGGTTTCGTTTGGAATCCATTTGGCTCCTTGTACAAATATCCCCAGTGCAGGAAATGTTTAAATATTAACTAGGTATCTAAAAGAAAAATTGGATGGTTCATTCTGCTGAAAAAGTTGCCTATAACCGTCAACTTTCTCCTGTAATAACAGATATATCATGCAAAAGTATATTTTACTTACTGCACATCTACTCTGTCCGGTATAATTGAGGTTGTGTGCTGTCAAATATTTTTGGATTTTACTTACTGTACACTTGCTCTGTCCGGTATAATTGAGGTTGTGTGCTGTCAAATATTACTGGCTAGCCTATACCTACATACTCGTAACAACTATTTTACAAACATTAACGATCAAAATCTATAGTCCTCCTTGTTAAAATAACTCAAGGGGCAAAAGATCTGGAGACCGGCATGGCCATTTGAACAAATCACGATTGTTCCCAAAATTTTGCGAAGAATAAATGTTTCGCGTGGCGTTTTCGACATATTACGGAGAATATCCCAGTTGCAGCAGGACCGTACGGGGCGTGCGGGCAGCAGGGAGTGCAGTCTTGCTCGTGCCATCAGGGCGTGGCGCAGGAGCGGCGAACGGGAGCCGTTTTTGTTCGGGCCGACTTGGCGTCGCGTCGTCGTCGGATTTGACGAGGTCGCGATTTGTGACCTCGAGGCCTCGTTGTCAAGCGACCGCGGCGTTGGAGGGAAAGTTCTTTAGTTGTTCTCATCTCTTTCAGACTTCGTAGTTTTGTCATAAAAATTGCCGAAGATGTTGATTTGATTGTATTGTTATTATTAACATCGCTACCGGGCAGAAAACGGTGGTTTCGAAACACAGCGACGTTTTTTCTGGAATTATCAGTATTTGCGCCAATGTATTTACCATTTAATAAAACCAGGACAACCCTGTATTTTATAACGAAATCTAAAACCTTGATATTTGCCCCTTTAATATTGACCCGCGCTATAACATACCAATCAAAACAATTAAGAAATCGCCTTTTAAGCGTCCTAAGCAAACTGTTGGCTTACACACGTTTACCGAGGTCCGGTTCGTTCACTATATTCAACATTTATTTAATTCGAGATAAATAGTCATTTGCCGACGATACCGAGAAGTCTCGAGAATAATAATCGACTTTTACGCATATTTTACAAAGTTGTTTACAACCGAGGAATAATTTAATATTTGTTATACGGCCGAAAAAGCCCGCCAATTTTTTTTCGAATCTATATTATCGCGTTTTGTCACGAGGAATCGGCCAACGAGTTCGCGTATTTGGAGAGAGCGCGCAAACAATAATTGAGAAAAATATTAATCGGATATCTCGGGAATTGATAAGACTGAAAACATACTAATTTTGTTACCGAAACAGTTAGGTAGAGGATTTAGAAAAATATCGCCGCGTATTCCTGGGTTATTACGCATGCGGCTGAATGCCTTAAGGGCCACTTCACATCAAAGCAACCAAAATAAAAGGAGGTTTGACAGATCACCTTACCGATTTCGATAATTTTTGGTACAGTTATTCTACCTACATAGTAGATGAAAAAATCCCAAATTTCAAATTTTTCTGATAAGTAGTTCTTTTTTAATTGATTCTTGAAAATCAAATGACCATTTTCCCTAAATATATACTAAGAGAAATCGAGATATCTTAAGAACTACTTACATTAGAGCAGTACGCTATATCTCATTTAAATGGTCTTGAAAATACCTTTCGAATAAGGATGTGTTTAAAAAAAAAAAACAAAAAATGAAGTGAAGGGAGATTTATAAGAAGTCATGGACTGCAGTGTCTGAGCACTGCATTGTCAGTAGGGGAGGGGGCGGTAGAAGAATGATAATTACCAAATTAGATGCGCGCGTGACAGGCAGTTTTAACAAGTTTCTGCTTGAAAAAAATAGCAAACAACGAAACTTTTGATCTTGTTGATTTATGTTCTAGGAAGAGGTGGTGGTGGGAATGTGAAGGAGGAAGAGTGGTAGGATGGTTAGGCGCTACTTTAAAAACACGAAAGGAAGTAAACAATTAACCACGCTTTGTAAACACCTCGGTAAACTCTGAAAAATGGTGTTAAACATAAAAAAAAATGTCCGTATGAAGCCATCATATCTCCATCCCGAAACTTGAAGAATATAGATAATTTCGGGTTTAAAAAGTCCTTCGACGTCTTCCAATTCCCAATCGCCATTGATCTCTGTCCTTTCATAAGTCCTCCTCTAGTCCTCTCTCTCTCATTTTTTTGTTGATGCCATCTCTCCATCTCCTCCTCGGCCTTCCTCTCTTCCGTCTTCCTGCTGGGGTCCAGGTATTTCTTTCGGAAGTCGTTGTTTCTCCATTCTTTGCACATGTCCGTACCACCTAAGTTGCCTCCCTCTTATTTCGTCCGCGATAGTATGTCTCACCTTCATGGTTCCTCAAATTGTCTCAATGGGGATTTCTCAATTTTTCATTTCCCCGCTGCTCTTCTCCAGAAGTCCATCTCCGTTGCCTCCAGTGCTTTTGTATTATTTATTATTTATCTTTTAGTTGCCAAACTTCACAACTAGGTATACATGATTATACTTTTTACGATGGTATTATATATTAGGTGTTTGTTGTGCCTTGTGATTTTCTGATCCCACAAAATGTTGTTTAGCATAGAAAAAGCTTTTCTGCCTTTGCTGCGTAGCTAGCTAGCTAGCGCTTTTAAGGCTGCTTGACGGTGCCTTTGATGTTCCTGTCTTTAATAGCGAGGTCTAGAGTCTCGCTATCTGAGATCTGTATTCCTAGGTACTTGTAGATTTGGCAGGATTTAATATTTTGTCCGTCCGCCGGGAGTAGGTGCCGTTGTACTTCCTCAATCGTATTCTGCTTTGGGGATGTTAACTTCCAGCCCCGATCTCTTGTATTCTTCAATAAGCTTTCGAGTCATGTACTCTATGTCGTCGTAGTCTTGTGCCATTAAAACCTGATCGTCTGCGAAACTGAGCGTATATAGGTTGGTGTTGTTAAGAGGGATACCCATATTTTTGCATTTCTGCTTCCATATTCTTAGTGCTTGTTCAAGATATATCTTGAATAAAGTGGGCGATACGCAGCACCCTTGTTTGAGGCCTTTATTTGGTGTAAATCCATTGGACATTTTGTTGCCGGCTTTGACTTTAATGTGGCAGTTACTGACTTTATTACGTTGGCGTTCAGGTTCGCCCTTTCTAATGCCTCCCAAAGTTTTGATAATGGTATGCTGTCATGGGCCTTTTTTAAGTCCACAAAAAGAAGACGTACTTCCCGGCCGAAAGCCGACATTTTCTCCATTATCTGGGTAACGCAGAACAGGCGGTCGACTGTAGATCTTCCTGCACGGAAGCCTGCTTGTTCTTCTGCTTCGCTGACTGCATATTCGGATTCTATTCTGTTTTTTAAGTTCTTTCCGTAAATTCGGCTAGTTGTGCTTGTTACTGCAATACCTCGATAGTTATCGCAATTTTCTTTATTGCCCTTTTTGTGTATAGGAGTAAGAAACGATAGTTTCCATTCTTCTGGTATATTCCCATTATTAACGCAGTTTTGAAAGAGTCTCGTTAGATGTTCTTATAGCTTGTGAGGTCCATATTTGATTAGTTCTGCGGGGACATTACCGGGTCCTGGTGCCTTTTTGTTTTTTAGAGTCCCACATACATCCGTTACTTCCTTTACACTGATCCTAATCGGTGATGCCGAAACGTATACTCTGTTTAACTCTTCGCTTTCAGTGAAGTCCGGTCGTCCTCCTTCAGCAGTTTACCAAGTACTTTACTCATCCCATTTTTTGGCGATGATGGGGGATATCAGTTCTCTTTTCTTGCTCTGGCGTAGTGATTTTAAAAGTTTCCAGCTTTCGCTACTTTTTGTTCCTCCCAGATAGCAGTTTATTTTGTTGCAGCTTTGCTCCCATGATCTATTTGTCTTTTGGCTTATATTTTTCCTTACTTAAGCTTGTGCTTCTTTAAATATGCTTTTATCGATTTGCTGGATAAGTAGCGTTGGTATTAAATAAGAGAAAAAAATACCAAGGAACTTGAAGAATATCTTGCTAAAATATTGACAAAAATAATATAATTTTTTGAAAAAAAATTCAAAAATACATTTTTTGCATTTTTTTAAACACCTTCATTGATTGGTACCTCATTCGAAAGGTATTTTCAAGACCTTTTAAATAAGCTATAACTCACTGCTCTAGTGTAAGTAGTTCTTAAGAACTCACACTCGCTCGGCAAGATTTGCCCTTCAACACGTCGACCACAATTGATATTTTGTGTATACCCTTCTATTTTACACAAAAATTCTTATCTCCTTCGAGAATCTCAGAATATTTCGAGGTTTTGTAGTTTCCCCGGTGCCACAAGGGCATTTTCGAGATGCGTCAACCTTTGGCGAGTCAGTGCCTGACATTCGCAGAGTAAGTGCTCTGACGTTTCAGCCATAATTTGGCAGAATCTGCATTGTTCGTCAGTGGTTTTCCCCATTTTCTTGCAGGTGCCATGTCCAGTGAAAAGGTCTACGACCAGTTTTATCTAATTTTTTTGTAGCTTGAGAAGCTTTTTTGTGTAGTTAGGCGAGTGAGAGATGAGTTCCTTGGCCTGTCTCTGACCAGATGCATTGGCCCAATGTGTCTCTTTCTGCCTTTTTTCCCAAGTTCTGAGTTCATTCATTACGTGTCCTCTAGTGATGCTCCAGAATGGTTCAAGCCCGCAAAAGGGAGTCTGTGCACCATTCCGTGCGAGCTGGTCAGCGGCTTCGTTGTCTCCCACACTTTCGTGCCCTGGTACCCACATTAAGGTGAGTCTGTTTCTGTTTGCCAGTTGATCTGCAGCCATCCGACAATCCCACACTAGCCGGGAGTTGATTCTGCTATATAGATGCTAGCGCTTTTAAGGCTGCTTGACTATCTGATAGGATATATATCTTTACACCTCTTTGGCCTTTTTTGGCACATTCAGAGATGGCTATATTGATAGCATTTAGTTCTGCTTGAAAGATTGTGGGAGTGTTTCGTAAAGGTGCAGAGATTCGACACCTAGGTCCGAAAACTCCGGATCCCACTTCTTCTTTCATCTTTGATCCATCTGTGTACCAGACAAGTGATCACCTCTCTAGTTGTTTTAGTCTTTCCTCTGTAGTATTGCGGTCTTGAATTACCACTTCAAAAGAGCGATCAAAATGGAGTTTTATTTCCATTGTATCGGTTGGTTTGGTCATCGCCTCTATCTGGATGTCCTCCAGAATTTTAAGGTGACCAGTTAGGTTTCCTGACTTCAGTTTTTGTGTTTGAGTGACTCTATACGCACTAGTCCAGGCCTCCTTTTCTATGCATGTGTGCAGCGGAGGGAGATCAAGTAGAGTTCCCAGAGCTGCTGTGGGGAACGTTTTCATAGCCCCTGCTATACCCAGACAGGTTTTGTTTTTACCCACCACACCAAGCAGGCTTAGATTATAATAGGCTTAACAACAGTCTTATAAGACGACAGACCCAAAGCGCTACCGTTGCTTTTTTATAGTTCTTTCTATATCTCTTTATCGCAGAAATTATTGGATACTTTGGAGGGAAAAGGCTGGAACTGGAAAAAAATTATTTTTATTCTAGCACCTGAACTATAAAGATATTTTGACGGTTTATTTGGTTTTGACATTGACAATAGTCGAGGGGCTCCAATTAAAATATTATCTCTAGTTGAAGTGAAAACTGCTTTTGGCGCGTTTAGCACCTTTGGTCTCATGGGTAGTGAATGAAACTGAGCTGTCACGCTTGGCTATTTGACGCTCATTCGGGTAAAGTCGGCCAAGCGAGATTTTTTTGGGTGCGTAAATTTTTCAAAAAGCGGCCACTTTGGGATCAAGTGGCGAAAAAGTCGCGAGGATTGAAAAAACTGAGACGGCAGTTCGGTAAGGAATTTCTACGAGAAAAAATCACCAAATGCTTCTCTGTTCTCTGTCGAAAATGTAAAAACATCAATTTCTAGGTAAGAAAATGAAGGTTTATTTAATTTTTTTTCCCAAAAAGTTTTTTTTTGTAGAAAAGTCGATTACTTGAGGAGAATCCACGCGAAAACTGTATTAAGAGGCACTTTGGGAATAATGATGCCTTTTATACATGGTGAGCTAGTTGAATTTAAACTTTTCATGCGACACGTCACCAGTTAATATTTTATTACTGGAAAACCGATTAATCTGGAGAAACCAAACTTTCGTACAAAAAATCGCATAGATTCGATTGAAAGTAGCAAATTGGTGATTTGTTGGATTATCAGTTTGAAAAATCTAGTTCAACCATCAAGGCATAGCTATTTGGAAGAAATCAATCTCAGATTCGTAAATCGTGTTCTGCTACAAATACGACACCGGGAATTACAAGAAACCTGAGGTTAAATTGATAAATGCGAAAAACGGCCAAAAATTTCCATTTTGGCAATTTTAAGAGTCTGCATAGATAGCTTTACTTTTGGTGCATTACGGAAAATTTGAAGGAATACGTCTTAAAATATGTAGATTTATACACTTAACTGTCTGAAATATCATTGAAAACGGTTTGAAACCGGAGAAAATAAGTCAGGACCGAATTGCAAAATGTGTTAACGGAAAAATCAGTAAATCTCAAATATCAAAAATCAATATACATATTGAAAATGTTAGGTATCTCTCTATCTTCCTTAGTATTTGTTGTTAGATTCTGATACATCAATTATTGTAACCTCCAGCAAGGCCAAGAAAAGGAAATGTGTCCAAACATATAAAAAAGAATGGGAATTGGAATTATAACAAAAAAATCAAAATTCTAATTGTTTCCTTAAATTATTAATTTGAATAAAAGCATGGTGATTTAAAATCTTTTAGCAGCAGAAATATAATAATAACATTCGCATACATGATATTTTTATTAAGCAGGTTAGAATAGAATTGAAGGGAGTTTTCGCTGGTACCTGCCTCTGCCACTGCAACCTATGCAGGTTTATTGTAGCACTCCGAACCATGCTTAGAGGACCTCATCCAGTCTGGTCTTCCTAATCAGACTAATAAAGTACCGGCTCCTCCATGTACTTTGCAGGTCCGGGTTTGGTCTCTCCCAGGCTTGCACACCGGAGCCTGCAGGGAGCCTCACACTCGCATCGCACGTGTTTTGGGAGTTTTCTACTCCTCCTGACAGAACCTGCAACAGCTAATATCTGCAAGGCCGATCTTTTACATGTGTTTGTTCATTCTACAGTGCCCCGTTAGCTGACCCACTAATATTCTTATCGTCATGCGACTACTCTTAAGTAGATCTGCCGTGAATTTTGAGAAGCCATGTTTTATAAACTGTTTGGCGTGTAGTTTGCAACTATCAGTTGAGAGATTGTTTATCTATCCAGCATTTAACTACTGTTTTGAAGATTCTTCCTGCTGTCCCGCAGTAGGGCTCAGGTCCCAACATAACCTTCCTTGCGCCTCGTATTGCAAGTTTGTCGCCTTCTTCGTTGCCTTGATGGCCTTCATGTCCCGGAACCAACGCAATGGTGAGCTTATTGTTACCGACCTCTTCAAGGGCACTTATGCAGTCTTTAACTAGTCTAGATTTGGCCATGTGTGCACTAACTAACCCAAACTACTTTTAAGGCGACCTGACTGTTGTAGTATATGACTACCCTCCTTTTTCTAATGTTCAATTTCTCTATCTCCATGGCGCAGTGTTGAGTTGCCGCGACCTCTACTTAGAACGCTGTGGCTTGACTGTCCATGGTTATGAAGATATTTGACCTTGGTCCGTGGACCCCAATTCCCACCCCTTTACCGGTCTTAGAGCCGTCAGTATACCATGCTTGGTCTGCTTTTATAGGAGGCCCCCCCTCTCATTCTTCTCTGCGTACAATTGCTACTGAGAAGGGTCTATCAAACTCATAGGAGGGGGTTTTTCGTCTGATGGCATTTCGAAGAGATACTTGATCTCCTCACTGTCCTCTAGTTTCCAGCTTGTGGGCCTTTCCATTCAATAATGGGCTTGTTGCCGTGCTTGAGCCGGTATTTACCATTCTTACGTTTCCCTGTATGAGGATATGTAATGGAAGTAGATTTAGCAAGACTTCCAGTGCTGCAGTTGGGGTTGTTCTCATCGCCCCCGAGAAATGCCGGCCTTTGTACGCCTTCATGGGCCTTACCACCATTTTGTACAACCAGATTCAATTCGGGGCTCAGCCCCCAGTTTTCCCCTGGTACAACAGGTTAGAAAGAGATAAATATACCAAATACTGCATGGATTAAAAGAAAACATAATAATCTACCGTTTTTTACACGTCCAATCTGTCGTCCTTGTAGCTTTAGATCTGGCAGCACTACAAGTATCTGGTCCGCCATTAAGCTCAGGCCACTTACAGACAAAGGATGCAAGTATCCGATCCGCCAGTAAACGGAGCGCCCTTTCATCACGCAACATCGGGTTATTAATGTTATAAATCTTGATCAAAATATCGAACAAGTATTCTCTGCCGTTAACTTTATAAGTGTCTCAATTACAAAGACTAATTAATCTCTTAACAATCTTCAGGTCACCGTATCCAATAAGCCTTTTCTGGCATTAATCTTATAAATCTCAATTAACAAATAAGTAATAATCAGTCAGTATCTTACACATACACATACTTCAAGTTAAAGTTAACGCAGCATCGGTCCTATAAACATTATCGATGGGCCATCTGCAGGTTACCCATATGGTAAGGCCGACTTTAATACAGTAAAATTCAATAGACTTTAAATTTCATAAATTACAGTATTTTTGTTTTAAATGCGATAATATAGAATATAGAATACCAAAAAAAAAATAATTGTATTTCATAATATTAACCCCAGCCTTATTGAAGTTTTCATTTCTGTCAGCTCGCCATTTTTTGGTTACAATAGTCCATTTCAAGATATACAAGCGTCTACCAAAAATTTAAAACAAAAATAGTAATCGAGATACGAGATATCTTTGCGTCGATCTCAGTGGGTCACCCTGGATGGAATAGAACCACTTATTGTCTTACAATTAAACGCGACCTCTAGAAGCGAAAACTCGTTCGCGCAAAAAAAATCCTTGACTTGTTCGTCACTTATCTCCGACCTTATCATGTTGTCACTCTAATAATAGTAACACGCCATTTTACTACGAAGGCGAAATATTCCCGCTTTTTCGATAATAAATACGACGCAACACGAATCACCAACGGTCTGCGTGTCACAAGATGTCCGCTTCACTTTTTTTTTTAATTTTCGATTAGGGTCGTCGAACCGTCAACGATTTAGGTTTTCGGGTGGCTCGCTTTTGAAATAGTTAGATAACGTTTCGTCAGTGTGTCACACTGTCACACGAACTGAAAATAAATTATCCATGGTCGAAAATAACACTCGAAAAACAAATATTTGGAGAAACTTGTTTGGGAATCGATCGCTTTATTTTCGGACTATCGCATCGTGACCGAATCATTCATTGAATTAAAACGTGTGGTAATCCATCTTGTATTATACAGGGTGACTGTTTGTTGGTTAATACACTCATTTTAACATTCTGTCTGTAAGCTTCTTAAAACAACTTTTGGTCCGTATTTAGGAAAACGAGGTAAACGAGCCTGTTTTGCTTCCGAATATTCACTAAAGTTCACAGTGTGGACTTGAAGAATACCAAAACACACCTATTGTCACTCACAAATTCTCAGTAGAGCCTCTACTTCAGAATATAGAAGAAAATCAACGAATTCAAATCGGGTGATCTCGGGAGCCGTCAAAATATCTGGCGATATCAGAAGACGTTCCAGGGCGGTCATCGATAGCTAGACTCAGTAATTACGAAAGTGCCTTGCCAATTTCTGAAGCGGTACCAATAACTAAAAGGTAAAGAGTATTAGCCTCGACAGTGTCCACCTTAAAAAGTACTGCCTCATAATACGTATGAAACTTATCATTAAGTGGCCCTCCCATAAAAACCAAATTAAGGTCAAATCGGGTGATCGCGAAGTTTATTTTGGCCATTGGAAGAAAATTGCCCATAATAACGGTACTCAACCTACGTCAAAACACGCGTGCATAACCGAAATGACCACAAACCGACCCAGAAACGGCCGACCCGATAATTTTCGGCGAGGAACCTCGCCAATTGCCCAAGTGGTACGTAGCCAAAATAAATTGCATCGCGCGTGGATGTTGATAGTACCGAAGGAACACAACGTCGCATCATCGGCCCTATCACGTATTCTCGGATTCAATTAGAGGCGCAACGAATGCGCTACCATGGAAACCGGTCTTACACACGAACCAAGGCCGAGTGCACTCCGCGGGGTTCGGTGGTACTTCGCCCCCGCCTACTCGATGGTACCCTGCTCATGCGGTACTTATCTGCGGTCCGGTCGGCAGCGTACGCATGTAGGTGTACGTGACCGTAGCTCAATATATCGATACGTTATATTTGCCCAAGACGTGACTGACTACTTGGACGTTAGAATATTTATAAAAAATTATCTCTTCTAGTTAAGTAAGTATAACTATCTCAGCATAAGAGAATCACCAGTTGGTTCGTTTTAAAATTAGGTAAAATTGAGTATGCGGTGCTAATCACTATAATAAAAATACACAGGGTCTATGATAGTTGATATATATGATGGTCAATGTTGCATACTGATTTAATTCGATTTGGTTTTCGATCGCCTGAAGAAGACTAAATCTACAGACGAAACGTCGAGAAAAAACCTAAACCTAGTCTCTTATTTAGTGCCAACATCCACCATACATAACAGGTTTGTTTTATTCAGAAATATAGCAGGAAGCCACGAAAGTGTTGCCTACGGAAGCTGGCATCTGGTGCAATTGACACACATAATGCAACTTCCGGTTTCACCGGAAGTAATGACAATTTGTTTTCATGCATATATCGCAATATTTGAATTCTCCTTTAAATTCCCCTTCCGACGAGGGGTCACAAGTTGATATTCGTTCTAAAAAAGGACGCTTCTGATGCCATTTAAAAAATAATGGATTATGCACAAATAGCTTCTAAAGCACCATTATATCAACTTATGCCTCTGTGTTGAAAAGGAAATTTAAAAGAGGATTCAAATATATAGAAATATATTTCACATTCTGCCAGGTTCTATCCTTGATGATTGAGCTATGCGAACGAAAAGTGTAGCACCTGGCTCCTTTTTTTTATAATAACCGAATAAGTCTGTATATGCAACACTTTCGTGGCCACCCGGTATAGGCCTTGGAACCAAATTTCTTAATCTACACTAGTTATGAATGTCAACTAATCAAGATAATAGATATTATTACAACATACATTAAAAAGGTTGGTTGGTACTATCGACTAAATCGAGGTCTAAACGATCTACAAATAATACGAGCTTCTTATCATATTTGTGAGGATGTGAGGAATGTCACCTTGCGTAACAATAGGCATTTCGTTCATAAAAAAAAATAAATTAATACAACGTCAAGCCTGTTTTTGGTACACGTGAAACATGTGTGTAGGTAGGTACTTAGAATGGATTGATTGTTTGTTTTCAAACCTAAATATATCTACACGGAAAGGAAATTGTGCCAGTCACCCGATAAAATGGGAGAAAATACTTTATCGATAATAGCGAAAAATTTACCTTTTGTTACATCATTCGTTGCCGCCTTAAAAGCAGAAAACATTTTCAAAAATTAGGGCTGCATCACATCAATTTTTTTTTTCATCCAAAAAATTTTGGTACCCACCCACCCCCAGTATTCCTAAATGGCAGTCAAGTTTTTGTATCTCCCCTGTATGGTGAATGAAATACACCAAAAGAGTGGACTATCAAGACACTAAATTTAAATAAATGATGCTCATAATGATCTATAAACTCCAGATCTTTACTAAAACACTTTAGAGCGACTTCAACTCATAATTTAATACAGCAATTGTGCATCACCCAAGGGCGTAAAATGATACTTTTACGCCCCCGGCTGAGGAAGTAAAAGTAATTTTCCTCTGAGGTACCTACAAACCATATGACAAAATAATTAATTAATAAACTAATGCGGACTTCTCAGCTATTATGTGCCATTTACGCCTTCAAAATGTCGTAAAATCATATACCTCGTACAAAATATTATCTTTGTACCAAGGGCGTAAAATGCTACTTTTTAGTTGCGGGTGTAAAAACGCTTTTCGGCAGAGGTGCAAATAATATTTTATTTTATACGATCGTAATAATTAAACCATCATAAAATTTAACATTTTTTAATGAATTTTTCCCAAATTGTAAATATCGTTTTTGATGATCCTGTATATGGACTTTTTGGTGGTGTCAACGTCAAACTTAAGTCAAAATAATCAATTTTTAAAGTAATGAATGGTTTTAGTTATGTTTAAGGTCTAAGACATAAAAGTAAAAATTTTACGCCTGCAAACGGGGGCGTAAAATTGTATTTTACGCCTCGTCGCGGTCGCGGCGTTTTACAAAATGGTTATTTTTGTCCCAAGGGCGTAAAACACTACTTCTTGCTAAGGGCGTAAAAGTGACTTTCGCTAGAGGTTTAACAATATTTTTTTGTACGGCCGTAATGATAAAACCGTCGTGAAACTTAACACTTCGTAATGATTTTTCCCAAATTGCAAATATAATTTTTACTGACCCTGTATATCGACTTTTTTGTTGGAGTCAGTGTTAAACTTAAGCTAAAATATTTAATTTTTAAAACAATGCGGACTTTTAGTTATTTTCACCGTAAAAGTGCCTGGACGTATAATTGTATTTTGCGCCCCGTCCTACAAAATTGACAATTTAGTACAAAAGGGGTAAAATACTGCATTTTACCTGAGGGCTTTTCACCCGAGGTGGAAACAATATTTGTTGTGCGACCGTAATGTTTAAACCGTCATGAAATTCAACATTTAGTATGAATTTTTCCCAAATTGAAATTATCATTTCTGTTGACCTTGTATACTTTCGACTTTTTCTGCTGGTCAAATTTAAGCTAAAATAAATTAATTTAAAAAATTATTAGGATTTTTTAGTTGTGTTTACGCTCTAGTAAGTAAAAGGGCCATTTTAGGCTTGCAAATTTGAAACTGTATTTTACGCCCGGTCGTGCAAAAAGAAAACAATTTAAAAATCCCAAATCGCTGCGAATTTGAAATTGGAAATGAGAGTAGTTCCCAAATAACTAGTAAAACTGTCATGTGACACCTACAAATGTAAAACTGTATTATACGCCCGGTCGTATACAAAAAAAACAATACAAAAAATGTCAAATTGTTGTGATTTTGTAATTAGTCCCAGAAGAACTAGTTAGTAAAAATGCCATTTTACGCCTGCAAAAGTAAAACTGTATTTTACGTACGATCGTAAAAAAATAATTAAAAAAATTCCAAATAGCTGTGATTTTGTAATTAGTCCCTGAATAACTAGTAAAAGTGTAATTTTAGGCCTGCAAATGTAAAACTTTATTTTACGCCTGGTAGTACAAAGGAATCAGATTAGTCCCTGCATAACTAGTAAAAGTGCCATTTACCCCTCTAAACGTGAAATTGTATTTTACGCCCGATCGTACCAAAGAAAATAATTTTAAAAATCCCACATGGCTGTAATTTCGTAAGTGAGCATCAGATTAGTCCCTGAATAACTAGTAAAAGTGCCATTTTATGCCTGCAAATCTAAACTATTTTACGCCTGGTACTACAAAAAAAACAATTAAAAAATCCCAAATCATTTTGTAATTCGACTTCAAATTAGTCCCTGAATAACTAGTAAAAGTGCCATTTTACGCCTGTAAACGTGAAACTGTATTTTACGCCCGATCGTAAAAAAGAAAATATTTAAAAAAATACCAAATGGTTGTGATTTTGTAATTGGGCATCAGATTAGTCCAGGAATAACTAGTGAAAGTGCCATTTTACGCTTGCAAATGTAAAACTGTATTTTACGCCGGGTCGTACAAAAAAAACAATTTAAAAAATTTGAAATGGCTGCGATTTTGTCATTGGACATCAAATTAGTGTTCAGGTAACTAATAAAACTGTCATTTGACACCTACAAATGCAAAGCTGTATCTATTATACGCCCGGTCGCATAAAAAAACAATATACGAAAATGTCAAACGGTTGTGATTCTGTAATTGGACATCATCATTAGTCCTAGAATAACTAATTAGTAAAAATGCCATTTTACGCCTGCAAAAGTAAGACTGTATTTTACGTACGATCATAAAAAAATAATTTAAAAAATTCCAAATGGCTGTGACTTTGCAATTGGGCATCAGATTAGTCCCTGAATAGTTAGTAAAAGTGTCATTTTACGCCTGCAAATGTAAAACTTTATCTTACGCCTGGTAGTAAAAAAAATAATTTAAAAATCCCAACTGATTTTGTAATTCGACTTCAGATTAGTCCCTGATTAAATAGTAAAAGTGCCATTTAACGCCTGTAAACGTAACTGTACTTTACGCCCGATCGTACAAAAAAAATAATTTAAAAAATCCCAACTGGCTGTGATTTTGTAATCGTACATCAGATTAGATCCTGAATAACTAGTAAAAGTGTCATTTTACGCTTGCAAATGTAAAACTGTATTTTAAGCCCGGTCGTACAAAAAAAATGTAAAAAATTGAAATGGCTGCAATTTTGTAATTGGACCTCAAATTAGTCCCCAGGTAACTAATAAAACTGTCATACAAATGTAAAACTGTATTATACGCCCGGTCGTATAAAAAATAAAATACAAAAAATGCCAAATGGCTGTGATTTTGCAATTGGGCATCAGATTAGTCGCTGAATAACTAGTAAAAAGGCCATTTTACACCTGTAAACGTGAAACTATTTTTACGCCCGATCGTACAAAATAAAATAATTTTAAAAATCCCAGATGGCTGCTATTGTGTAATTGGGTATCAGATTAGTCCCTGAATAACTAGTAAAGTGTGATTTTATGCCTGCAGATGTAAAACTTTATTTTACGCCTAGTAGGTAGTACAATAAAACAATTTAAAAAAATCCCAAATTATTTTGTAATTCGACTTCAGATTAGTCCCTGAATAACTAGTAAAAGTGCAATTTTACGCCTGTAAACGTGAAATTGTTTTTACGCCCGATCGTACAAAAGAAAATAATTTTATAAATCCCAAATGGCTGTGATTTTGTAATTGGGCATCAGATTAGTCCCTGAATATCTAGTAAAAGTGTCATTTTACGCCTGCAAATGTAAAACTTTATTTTACGCCTGGTAGTACAATAAAACAATTTAAAAAAATCACAAATGATTTTGTAATTCGACTTTAGATTATTCCCTGAATAACTAGTAAAAGTCTCATTTTACGCCTGCAAACGTGAAACTGTATTTTACGACCGATCGTACAAAAGGAAATAATTTAAAAAATCTCAGATTCGATTCTGAATAACTAGTAAAAGTGCCATTATACGCTTGCAAATGTAAAACTGTATTTTACGCCCGGTCGTATAAAAAAAACAATACAAAAATGCCAAATGGTTGTGGTTTTGTAATTGGACATCATAATTAGTCCCAGAATAACTAATAAGTAAAAATACCATTTTACGCCCGCAAAAGTAAGACTGTATTTTACGTACGATCGTAAAAAAATAATTTAGGAAATTCTAAATGGCTATGATTTTGCAATTGGGCATCAGATTAGTCCCTGAATAACTAGCAAGTGTGTCGTTTTACGGCTGTAAATGTAAAACTTTATTTTACGCTTGGTAGTACAAAAAAACAATTTCAAAAATCCCAAATGATTTGGTAATTCGACTTCAGATTAGTCCCTGAATAACTTATAAAAGTGAAATTTTACGCCTGTAAATGTGAAACTGTACTTATCTAGTAAAAGTGTCATTTGACAGCTACAAATATACCACTGTATTATACGCCTGGTCGTATGAAAAAAACAAAAAATAATCCCAAATGGCTGTGATTTTGCACATGGATATGACATTAGTTCCCGAATATCTCACTAGTAAAAATGCCATTTTACGCCTGCAAATGTAAGACTGTATTTTACGCCCGATGGTACAAAAAAACCATTTTAAAAATCCTAAACGGCTGCGATTTTGTAATTGGATTTCAATTAGTCCCTGAATAACTAGTAAGTGCTATTTTACGCCTGCAAATGTGAAACTGTATTTTACGCCCGATTGTACAATTTTTTTTAAATCCTAAATGGCTGTGATTTAGTAATCAGACATCTAGTCCGGGTTAGTTTGGTAATGGCATCTATTTCTATCTTCCAGTTTTTGTATCTCCCTTGCAAATGCATGAAAAGACATTTTAAGAATGTCTCCCTTATAGTACAACAATTATGGTCCACACTGTATTTTCTATCGTATAATTTTTATATACAGAGTGAGTCAACAAATCAGTTGCAGCTAAGCGACTAACTTAGCGATAATTCCATACATCTATCGAACATAACAGAATTTAAAAATATGTGGCACAACCAGAGTAGAGGTAGGAAAAAGTTTAATATTTTTATGAGACATACAGGGTATGGTTATTTGGAATTACACGTACAATTATTCTAAGCACATTTTATATATCATATAAATTCCATAATTTTCAAATTATAGATAATAATAGGAAGCTGCCAAGGAGTGGCAAATACAGGGTGTCCTTTTTATTTTGCATATGTTTTAAACCAAATTAATCTGGTTTCTAAAAATGATAGAAAGCTGCCATTGGTCCTGTTTATCATGCGAGAGCCTACAGTTTCAATTTTTTCTAAGACGTAGTGGCCCAAAGATATTTCGATATTTTGAAAACACGTAAGTTGATATTTTTAAATGGTTTCTCTGAATGGTTCTAACATCTCTAGATGTTTTTGAACCTTATTATCTTGCAATTTGGTAAAGTTGAAGAGTTAGAACTACGTTTTAATGGCAATATTTGATCAACTACATGTATCTAAACTCTTATAATGTATGTCGCTCGATAAAATGCATACAATTAATTAATGGTTACGTAAGTCGTAAAGGACATATAGAATGTGGTTTGCAATTATTCAGCCATTATTAGAACAAGCACCATGACGAACAACAAATGCGATACTATTACTTTCTATGAATAATATACGCCAATAATACTACGACGCATTTACAATCTCGTTGGCATTCAAACGAAATACATTCTCTCGCGCCTTACCCACTACGTTTTGCAATAACTTCTTTCCGACTGTTAGTTGACCCACTTTCTAACATTCCTTGGCGTTTTATAACATTTGCAAACAGGCAACAATGGTTTTATGCGTTCGACTAGCGTTAGGTGGTCCACTGTTCTGTTTGCACACACCAGGCGAAGAAAAAGTATGGTTTATGTCATGACAGTAACACGTAACCCTAATTTTTTTTTAAAATTAGTGCCCTAAGAAAAGCTCTCATTTTGTCCTCTTGCTCGAGCATCCCCAACTCTACCCCGAAAATTTCGCTCATCATCTCCAAAGCAAGATTCCAATTCCGAACCTTCTTTCCGCAAACTGTTATGGAATCATCTCCTTCCCTCCCTCCGATCTGCTGCTCCGTCAACTTGCCCCTCTCGGGATGTTATTCTTGTCCTTCGACCCTCCGAGTGCGAAATTAGGGGAAGGTAGGGTCAAGAAAAGTGCAAGGACGGGTCCTTTGTGCTAAAGTCCTGCCGCAAGCGAAGAATCCCCTTTGTTGTCGGCCATGAATAAGAATAAGGGTAGCCCGACACGTGCATTTTACTGTTGTTGGCCCTTAATGGGCTGTGGTGGTGCGATCAAGTGACAAATTCGGATATTTGGAGAAACGAGAGCGAAAGTGGATGCGATCGGAATGGTATTATTTACACAACAGACACGAAAAAAGTTAAGGGAATGGTTCGGCTGGCTTTTGAGAAATATCCCCCCAATATAAGGGGTCGATAGGGGAAAACTTATACTTATGTAAAGCGTCTTCGTTTAAAATAGTGGCAGGTGGGGTTGAAAGGACGGTATGGTATGGGAGAGGTGTTAATTGAAAAAATCTTATGATTATGTCATGTCTTGGGTCTTGGGGTTGTGGTTAATTAACTACATTTTTGTGTGTAAAATAGAAGCGGAAGGCTTGTGGTTTCAGATTTGCGTAAAATTTCATATTTCTAATACTAATAGTTTGATGTTAGCCGTCTAAAAATGTCAACAAAGCCGGCAATCTCATCTAGAACAGGTACAGAATTATCGTTGCTAATGCTGTTCTAACGATACCAGCATGACTTCTCAATTAAACGATATCACAATAAAACTGCAGCCTGTCGTCGCACCGATATGCGAACATCCGAACGGACAATGCACTTAACCATTTTGTATTCGAGAGATAACAATGTAAAACCGACTAGACTAAACCTACTCTAGCGGATCGCTAGCAGTGGACAGCGAAAATCAAAATAAAAAAAAAATCAAACAGCATTAGGTCTGGTCTGCGGTCGGACCTCCAACAACTTCCACTGACATTAATCAACAATTTTTGTGTACTATAAATATTTGGAAGTCCTTATTTTCGACTGTTCCGAGCTACTTAACTAATACAATTAAAGATTATTGTTATACATTAATTATCGGAGTTTATCTAAGACATTTTAAATCCTTTTCAGACCTAAAATGATTTATTACGTAATAAAATCGTGCGCCTCGCAGTAACAAACAGAAAACGAAAAACCAAAGGGCATTGGATCTGGCTTGACGTACGGTCTCACGCAACCACCAAGATTTAATGACGGGCGCTTTTGTTGTGGCCATATTATTTATTACGACTGTAAATTATGCCTAGAGAACGAAACTAGTTTTTATTTCTCGCTGAGCAGTGGAATTCTTATATAATTAGGGTATTTAAGGTGAACGCGATGAGAATGTGAGGACCTTTTTTGTTTTCCCGATGTTTATCGTCGAGCGCAACTGAAACGTGGAAAAAATGTTTGGGCTTATTGTAATTCCTGAAATTTTTGACGTTCGCCCTTTGATGTCGACCGGTCTGATATTTTTTAATGAGCGCATTCTTTCTAAGCCTGTACTAGTTTCATCAGATGAATATGTTGCCTCCATGTGATTACGCCATTGGCTGGACATTTTAAACGGTCTTTGTTAGAATGTAGAAAAATAAAATTCAAAAACTCCAGTAATATCCGTTCTGACTAATTTGAAAACAGAATAGGAAGACTTTTATGTATATACCAATCGTCAATCCTAATAATTGCTTTAATTGACCCCTGACTCGTTTGAATTTAAGTCGATTAGAATACAGAGATTTGTTTTTCGTTCGATACGACCCTCGCCCCGATTCGAAAGGGTATTGAACTCGCATGCATCGTATTAAATTTATCACGGTCTAGCCCTTCCTGACTGCCATCCGATATAAAACAGACCACCGGAGTATCAAAAACGGGTACAAAAACCACTGTGCTCGAATAGCGTAACTATTCGTATACGTAGCTAGTTCCTGTTACACTTTAACAGGGCGGGACTGACAGACTCACATAAGTGGATACTTTTTTAATGCATTTAGATAATTCCAAGTCAAACCTAATTTAGAAGATGAAAGATTTGATCAGCTTTATTGGACTAAAGTAATAGTTATTGCGAAACGAAATTCCTACCATCATCAGGTAAAATTTCGTTACCAAGGCAATGAAAAACGAGATGAATAAGATAATTTCTCTAAAATGACTTCTGCTCCATCAAAACCAACTAGGCCATTGCATTTTTTGGTTCAGAGCAGTTGGAAACGAGGTGCGACTTGAGGTATGTATCTTGATAGATATAAAAGTTAGATAATTTCTCGAAAATGGTTCATTCTGCGTGGATACCACCCAGATCACTGCATTTGGTGGTTTAGGGCAGTTTAAAACGAGGCGAGACTCAAGATACTTATCTTGTTAGATAAGAAACTTAGAACATTTCCCGAAAATGGCCTTTTCTGCACAAAATCTATCAAGTTCATTGTATTTGTTGACGAAAGCCAGCTGAAAAGGAGGTATGACTTGACGTATATAGCTTGTTAGAAGTGTTTTGTTTTCCTGAAGAGGAAACCATTTTCCAGATTTTTTCTAACTTTATTATTCATCAAAATAACCACCTTAAGTTGCACCTCATTTTCGGCTGACTTGAACCAACTAATACAATGAAGCCGTTGCTTTTCCTGAAGACCAAACCATTTTCCAGATTTTTCTAACTTTATTATTCATCAAGATAACTGCCTCGAGCCATATCTCGTGTTTCCTGTAGGAAACTATTTCCAGATTTTTTCCAACTTTATTATTCATCAAGATACCCGCCTCAAGTGGCATCTCACTTTCAGCTGCCTTGAGCCAACTAATACAACGAAGTGGTTTGTTTTCCTAAAGACTAAATCATTTTCCAGTTTTTTTTCTAACTGTATTACTCATCAAGATAACTGCCTCAAGCCATATCTCGTGTTTTTTCCTGTAGGAAACTATTTCCAGTTTTTTTCTAATTTTGTTATTTATAAGATAACCGCCTCAAGTTGCATCTCATTTTCAACTAATACAATCAACTGGTTTGTTTTCCTGAATACTAAATCATTTTCCAAATTTTTTTAACTTTATTGTTCATCAAGATAACTTCCTGTAGAAAACTATTTCCAGATTTATTCTAACTTTATTATTGATCAAGATACCCGCCTCAAGTTGCATCTCATCTAATACAACGAAGTGGTTTGTTTTCCTAAAGACTAAACCATTTTCCAGGCTTTTTCTAACTGTATTACTCATCAAGATAACTGCCTCAAGCCATATCTCGTTTTTTCCCTGTAGGAAACTATTTCCAGATTTTTTCTAACTTTGTTATTTATCAAGATAACCGCCTCAAGTTGCATCTCATTTGCAGCTGCCTTGAGCCAACTAATACAATGAAGTGGTTTGTTTTCCAGTTTCCTGAAGACTGAACCATTTTCCAGATTTTTTCTAACTTTATTATTCATCAAGATAACTGCCTCTAGCCATATCTCGTGATTTTTTCCTGTAGGAAACTATTTCCAGATTTTTTCTAATTTATTATTTATCAAGATAACCGCCTCAAGCTGCATCTCATTTTCAGCTGCCTTGAGCCAACTAATACAATGAAGTGGTTTGATTTCCGAAGAATAAACCCGTCTATAGATTTTTTTCTAACATTATTATTCATCAAGATAACTGCCTCGAGAAAACTATTTCCAGATTTTTTCTAACTTTATTATTCATCAAGATACCCACCTCAAGTTGCATCTCATTTTCAGCTGCTTTGAGCCAACTAATACAACGAAGTGGTTTGTTTTCCTGAAGACTAAACCATTTCCAGGTTTTTTCTAACTGTATTACTCATCAAGATAACTGCCTCAAGCCATATCTCGTTTTTTTCATGTAGGAGACTATTTCCAGTTTTTTTCTAACTTTGTTATTTATCAAGATAATCACCTCAAGTTGCATCTCATTTCAGCTATCTTGGACCAACTAATACAATGAAGTGATCTGTTTTTCTGAAGACTAAACCATTTTTCAGATTTTTTTTCTAACTTTACTATTCATCAAGATAACTGCCTCTAGCCACATCTCGTGTTTTTTTCCTGTAAGAAACAATTTCCAGATTTTTTTCTAACTTTATCATTTATCAAGATAACCACCTCAAGTTGCATCTATTTCAGCTGCCTTGAGCCAACTAATACAATAAAGTGATTTGTTTTCCTGAAGACTAAACCATTTTCCAGATGTTTTTCTAACTTTATTATTCATCAAGATAACTGCCTAGGGCCACATCTCGTGTTTTTTTTCTTGTAGGAAACTATTTCCAGATTTTTTCTAACTTTATTATTTATCAAGATAACTGCCTCAAGTTGCATCTCATTTTCAGCTGCCGTGAGTGCAATGAAATGATTTGTTTTCCTGAAAACTAAACCATTTTCCAGATTTTTCCTAACTATATTATTCATCAAGTTACTGTCTCGAGCCACATCTCGTGTTTTTTCCTGTAGGAAACTATTTCCAGATTTTTCCTAACTTTATTATTCATCAAGATACTTGCCTCAAGTTGCATCTCATTTTCAGCTGCCTTGAGCCAACTAATACAATGACGTGGTTTGTTTTCCTGCAGACTAAACCATTTTCCGGATTTTGTCTAACTTTATTATTCATAAAGATAAATGCCCAGCCACATCTCGTGTTTTTTTTCCTGTAGGAAACTATTTCCAAATTTTTTCTAACTTTATTATTCATCAAGATAACCGTATCAAATTGCATCTCATTTTCAGCTGCCTAGAGCAAACTAATACAATGAATTGGTTTGTTTTCTTGAAGACTAAACCATTTTCCAGATTTTTTT
>MU187659.1:0-18751 GCA_016904865.1 Pissodes strobi | reverse complement strand
AACTTTTTTTCTCTGCAAAAAATTGTGTAGAGCAGTTTAAGCCAAAGAAAAAATTTAGTGCACTACGTTTAAGCCGAAAAAAACCTCCAAAGTTTGAGATATGACACAAATTCGCCAGCAGTAGCACTTCGCAAAAGCCCTAGAAATATTATAAATAATACACAACCCGAAAATCAATTCACGAGTGAAAATATTATCTAGGAAACATTTTCTTTGGCTCTAATTCAAAGTGACTAATAGCCCCATTAAATAAAATACAATTTTACATTGTAAACATCCTCCTTGTTACCTTGTTAGGTACTGTCATTTGTCATAATAGCCGAAACGTCAATTTTTAAAGAGATACACTGTTGCCAGATTTCAACTTTTAAGGGTCACTTTTACAACTTTCGTTGAAACTCAAGTTAAACTTACTAGAGGTTTAAATACCAATGTTTTACATGTCTATGTAAATTAAACCTCAGCTATAGCTTGTGTTTATCACCTTATTTACAATTTGACAGGATTGCGGATTCACGGACTCCCACAAAACAGGGTTGCCAGATTAGGGTAATCTTCCCAAAAATTTGGGTTTTTCTCGAGGTTTTTGTTCTTTGGTGTATGTTTTTCTGGAGATTTCTGGGGAATAACGGGGGATTTTTAGATCTGACACTAAGTACTCGACTCAAAACTCACCTCATAAATATGAAAATCAGATAAAAATACAAAAATCCAATTATTTTTACCATAAAATGTAAAAATTATGTTTCACCAACCTTTATAATTCGTTTTTTTTTTTTTTATTTTAATATTTTTATTTTTATACCTGAAGTCATTTAACTTATGAAAATCATCCTAGAAATATACCTACTAATCAGTTCAAGGAATATCATCTTTTTGAAGTGAAAACTTCTGAGTATTGAATCAAATTGAGCCGTCACGCATCACTCTTTAACACCCATTCGGGTAAAGTCGGCTCAAGTCGACTTCAGCCAAGCGAGAGAGACAGAAACAATCAATAACAAAGGCATTTAAAGTTGTACTTGAATTACCATGTACAGGGTGGCAGGAATTCGACTCTATGTATGGGGAACTCGAAAACCGTAAGAGATACAGTGTTGGTCAAACTAAGGCAAAATTGCGTATTTAGGTGTCAAACAATATGTCGTTCAGAAAGTTTTCAAATTTCGAGTATTGCCGGAGATATCCGGAAAAAAACAAAACATTAAAAAAATACCAACTTTAATCAAATTTAATTATTTAATTAACTTAAACTATTCAACAGTGGCGGATTTAGAGGGGGGCGAAGGGGGTTTCGCACCCCCCCCCCCCTGAACTAAATTGTTTAACATAATAATTGAGTTGCTTGATTTTGTTATTCTTTTCCTTAGTGCGTTTTGTCCCTTTACTTTAAATCCCCCCCCCCCCCCTCAGATAAATCCTGGATCCGCGCGTGCTATTCAAAATTACGCCAAATCAAAATAAATAGTTTAAAAAAGAGAATAAAAAAATTAAAAATACTCTAATATATTAAAAACGCCAATATCATCTGAAAAAGATAAAAATTAATGTTTGTATTTAAAATAAGAAATTGATGATGACCCCTTGATGACGAAACGTCGGATTCCAAATTGGATACCACCATTGAAAACAAAACCACCCAGGAAAACAATAAAACGATTTTCTTTGGAAAAGTCCTAAATTTGAGGGATTTTTAAATCCAACTACCACTCCAAGTACTTTTTGCATCATAGAGCCGAAGTACCAATAAAATCTGAGTCAAGGGACTTATACAGTGATTTCTAAAATAATATTTCATTATTGATATGAATTGTAAAGAAGTCTATCTTTATCTAGTAACACCCCCTTTCTAATGCATTTTTTTTGCAAAATCGAAGATCCCATCTGTAATTCCTCACTGAACTGCCGATTAGCCATCAAAGTCATCCCAATTGAGTATTGATGAACTGATCATAAGTCCGATGTTAAAAAGCATTGACAATATAAGTAACAGACTATCAATGGTGAAATACCGCTCATCGTGCATTCAACATCAATGTTTTTCAACCATCCATGAACATAAATTAACACTACAAACTAAATTGGGAAATAGAAATCAAAAAAAGTATGAAAAAGCCTCGTCAACAACCATCATTATCAATTATGCTGATGAGGCCTCGTAATCTTTCGAACCTAGAAACTAGGTCGTGAATTGGAAAATGACGATAAACGAGACCTACTTATTCATAATAGACCGAAAAAACAAATTACTAGTAGCGCTACGAGTGCCGCAATTATTTTAATTTATAAAAAAAACAACTTCTGTATCCTCAATACTACCCATATACTTTTTAAGCTTGTAAAAATCTGCAAAATACGCCCGGCACATGTAGATATTATACTGGTACAGGCAGCCAAAACTGTTTGTATAAAATCCGCTAATTGTTTGTTTATACAACTTTATTTTTAGAATGGTGATCTTAAAAATATCGGAATTTTTCAGCTGCAGAAATGCACTGGAGCTGATATTTTTATCAGGAATTTTTTTTACTTTAAGCTTTGGCACTTTGTAGTAGGTCAATGATAGTTTGGTATTTGCCTCAGTATTTTAAAACAGCTCTCTAGTCCTAGTAGATAGGCATGGTTTCAAATGTACTAAATACAATACTCTACAACCATGTATAGGTACTTAGGCTTCATCATCATAATTTTTTAATAAACAGTGAAACTTAATGGAGAGTTAACCCTGGGATTAATTGAAAAATTACCAAAGAGCCTTCTTAATACTTATCAAAAATGTTTTAAATACATTTATGGAAATTTTCTCCTTCATTCCTAGATTTTAGAATGCTAAACCCTTGGCTAAACCTCTTTTAAAGGCTCCAGATCATCAGATTTGAGATTCCACAGGGACAGGGAGATGAGGACGTCTTTTTTAATGGCATGTGAAGAATTCAACATAAAATTTAATATACCCCATATGCTATTGGAGCTCTTTATCGAGCCTTCATCTATCTAAATTAAAATGTTGTCGACATTTACTAATTATTAAAATGAGCACATATATGTTCAAATTATGTTTGATAGCTTGGCACAATATTTAGGTTTACCTATTTGCTTTATTTCTTATTGATTTGGATCATTTGAGTGAAACAAAAATGAAATTAGTAAGTAACGAACTTAGTAAGTAGGTACCTAACTTTGTCATGTGGAAGCAAACACTGCTAGCCCAAGCCACTTAAACATAAGATCATGTTTTGTTTCACTATGTTCTCAACCCTTCATTAATTTAAATGCCTTTTGTTCCTTTTTATGCAAGTGAATTAGTAACAACCCCCACGAGGAAAATACATGAGAAATTTTACATCTAAATTCAGATGGTATCAAGCTACTTTCTCTTAAATCCTGCAAACTATAAGCATAAATATGAGCTTGCTTAAACGAACATCAATTTGAATTTTGCAGGATTATACTACATATTTATTCATTTAAAGGATATGGAGCCTAAAATAGTAGCTCCTACCAATAATTTTAGTACTTAAACACCCATCAAAAAATACATCTCAAATTTTATGCCAATGATGCCAACTTGGTGCATACCATCAGGACATTATGCTATAAAGACTCATATATTGAATCAATCAGATACCAAAAGCTGCAATCAAGATCTTACCTGTTATTCTGCGTTGTTGAATTTTATGGTCACCATTATGTGTTGGTGACGAACATTTAATTGAACTGGACCGCAACATATCAGCATCACCCAACTCACAGTACTGATCTGTGATATCAGCTTCTGATTCTTGTGTCCGTTTGATTGGTGTCATTGCTTTCCTAGGGGTTGCCGGCCTCCAGTCGAATAATCCATCAGGTTTCAGGGTACGCTCTGTTTTGAAGTTGAAATTCCACTGATCTGATTTGGTCACAATTATCTTCTTAAGCTCTTCATCGATGAATTTTTGGGTTGCTTTGTGATCGACCGGGCCGAACAGTATCCTCTTTACTTTTCTGACCTGGGGAGGGGAAATTTGTCGGTTTCATAAGGAATTAAGAGCTATTTTGATGATTCATTGATTGACAATTATTAATAGTTTGCTTTAGTAATTTGAATTACATAATTTACGAAATAGAATGGACAGTGAGCCGTTTGCAAGACTGCTTTAGATTCTAAAGACTATTTAAATCTCAACTGCAGTTGTGACAAAGAAAATATTTATTAGGTAGGTATGCTACCCCTTGATTTATCAATTTATTAATATGTAATGGTTGCACCATGTAACGCTTAAAGGGTTTAAAAGATGAATTTGTTGTATAAGAATGGCAAAAAGTGATATTAAACTCAAGAATTTCATTTTAAAATGGGTCGTTTTCAAACCACAATTCCCTGACAACTTTACATTGTCAGGGTACGAAATTAACTATATCCATAAAATATATGTTTACTAATGTTGTTTTCGCACCTCTGGCTTGTTTAACATCCTCAGGTCTTGATTTGCGGAAGACAATAATAGTCTTGTCGAACCATAAACACTGGGGCTCATATTTTGAAGTTTATCTTCGTAGTATGCAACCAACAAAACAATACGCCACGCGCCAAGTTTACTCAGTTTTTACACTCTGCTAAAAAATCACTGATTTGCACAGTGTCAACACTTGATTAGCACGGGAAAAAGTTCTCTACGGTCACCCAATTATCCGTAAACACTGACAATCGCGAAAAACGTTTGAAAAACGACGATTTTCCGCTAAAATTCGACTTTACGTAAAGGTACGCTGAAGTACGTGTTACCTAAACAACACTAATGACGCGACTGCTAAAACAACATGCGTCAGCAAAGAACTGACGAAACGGTGCGACGTTGCCACTTTTCGACCGAGATATTTCTAACATGATTAGTTTTTGAGATAATATATTTTATATTTTTTGTCGAAGTGGATTAGGTACGTTTTAATATATCATTTAATTGAATACATTTCTGACTCAAGTTGTCTACGGCATTTATGAATTTATTCAAAAGAATTTTACGAAATATTGCGTCCGAGCTATTTATAAAAAAGGAAAAATGTAGTTATGAACATGTGTATGTAATTATATAATCCTCACTATAACGTATATACTATTTCGAGTTAAAATAAGCCTAATTTTACTAATTTGCAATTTCAATCTAGTATTCATCATGATTACAATGCGTTTTAAAATATGATAAACTGAGTAAACACCAGATATTGAAGTATTTCAGTAGGTAGAATGTACTTTTCAAATTTTAGATTGTATTGTAATAATAATAAGTCGGAAAGTATCTAGGTAATTCTTTGATTAACGCACCACCCACTAAAAAAATCTCAATACTGCGTACTGGTTAGTGAGTCCGGCAACGCTGCTGTTATTGTTTGTTGTGGAGCGCGGTGAGCGGGAAGCATTTGGACCGGTCCACCATAGATCGCGTAGGGGAGTCCGCGGCAAATTAGAAATTCAAAAGTTGGCGTCCCCAAATTTTCATTTATAGGCGTTTTTACGGCATTTTCAAGGTGACTCGGCGTGAATCTTTTCGTTTTACGTGTAGATTTAATCGAAAATGATGTGTACATGCATTTTTATAGCCGTTAGAGGGCCCAAAGAGAAATCGGGTATATAAAACAGTGGGCTTCGATAAAACGGCCTTTTTCTTTCGAATTGTGGCGTCACGCCTTCATCCATGGCAACGGCATCATGGCAACGCCTTAAGCCGTTGCCATGGACGGATGCCAGGTTGAATTTGAATTATATAATTTATTTGAAGAATGTTATTAAGAACAGCAAAAAATTAACGCCGATATCTAGAGCATGAGGTGCAACAAGATTAATGCCTGCGTCATGTTTCTTGTTTAAGTTTGCCGTCGGCAACACCGGCGTCGGCGTCGTTCGTCGTTGCCAGGCCAACTGCTTCTAGTGTTTTCGCTTGTCCTGACCTCACATATTCTGGTCATTGTTTAATATATTTGTTGCTTTGTTGCTGATTTGGTAAATAAAGGTGCATCTTGTAATCAGCTCTGTTTAAAGAGTTTTTGTAGCAGAAAATATAACCACCCACGCACAGCTGGAACAGTCACGCGTTACGTCACCTAGCTGCGAACCAATCGTAGCGATTAGAGAATCCAAAATTAAAACTAAACGCACCCTAAGGACGGCCTTATTTTCAATTTTTACCTGCGAGTGAAACTGTATGCAATAATATACTACAAGCCATTGCCTATAATCTATTGTTACAACAAGAATAAAATCCAAATGCTTTATTTATTGAAAATTGAGACGAGAGAAATATGAGCGCATTTCGCGTCGAGCAGTCTAGGTTAGTTTGAACTCGAAATTTAGCATTTTTAAAAGGTACTTGTAAGCAGAAAACGTGTGATAATGTGTTTGTGTTATTCGGCAAACAGCAATAAAGATAAGCAGGTTGTTTTTTGTTTAAAACTCTTATCTCGGTGCACTCTTATTCGCTTTTAATTAGAACGATTGGTGGCGAATAACATTTTTCTTTCTCGTATCGCAATAATAGAATAATTATTTGAGCAATACTTATTCCTGGAACGAGCACAATGAGATTGTGGCGGATTCATTGATAAGAAAAATGTGATCTCATCATTTTCGTTCTCCTAAACCTAAGGAAACACGTACGAACAATACAGAAATAATTATATGACAAAACGTTTCGATCAGTATTTTTGGCCTTCTTCAGGGGTCTGAAACAATAGAGGTACCTAGGTACCTACTGTATTTTTTCCTCTTGTTGTTTTTCTTTCTTAAATTTTAATGAAATAAGACACGCCTCGTAATGCTATATCTCATCGGCTTAAAAGCCATCATGCGCAATAATAATAATTTAAAAAAGATATAGGCTCATAAAAGATGTTTACAAGTTTAAATGTACAACAAGCGAACAAGCGCTTCTTTACTTCGGCGATAAATAAATATAATAATTTGCTGCATATCTGTCGGCTGTCGGTCAATTTATTGTAATTTGTGGTGACCCCAAATAAAATGCCGTATTAAAACGTCGTTTTTATTAATTTTGGTCCGTGACACAAACATGTATGCGTGTGTAATTTCAAATTTAACATGTAGCCGGCGTTGCCGTTTAGTACAATTATTCCTGAAATTGACCTAGGGTCAGGTTACCTAAAGTCGACCGGTTCCAGTAGTCGACCGGCCTCGCGATATTTGGGTTAGAATTAGTTAAAAAAGCCATATTTTGAATAGCTCGCCAAACTTCCAGCATCCGGAACCTATACTTCAAATGCACCAATCAGAACACATCATTTCGTTGAATGTAGTACAAATGTCGGTCGTCAGTTTCTTTGAAGGCCGGTCGGCGAACAAGTGTGTGAAAAGTAGTAGAAAAGGCGTGTTCAAGATTATGATATGACATAAGTGTGTAAATATAGCAAATAAATCCATGGTTAACTGAAAACGAAGTAAAGAGGCCAGTCCTCTTTTTCATAGATGGCCACAAAAGTCACTTAACAATAAGTTTAAGCAGCTCTTGCTCAGAACAGGGAATCATTCTTTATGCACTACCTCCTAATGGAACACATATCCTTCAACCATGTGATGTTAGTGTCTTTAAGCCATGCACTCAAGTCAGAATGGCAAGCAACAGTTAGAGAATGGCAAATGTGTAAAGAAAATGTTAACCAAACTCTGACCAAATCGAACTTCTGGCCACTGCTAATGACAGTTTTAGAAACTAAAGTTGCCTGAATGCGCTTCGTAAGTGTGGTCTGTTTCCATTTAATCCACACGCGATGGATTATTCTAAGTGTGTGCAAAATGTTCTAGAAAACCTAGAACAGAATAACAAAAATGTTACAGCAAATCTGTCGCAACCTTCTACAACTTGTTATTAAATTACGAAGAAGACAATAAAAAATATCCAGAGACGTTTAGAAGACCGTGGTGTCAATGTAAACATAATTTTAGAAGAATTGTCCATGCCGAACAATTCTGATTCACTAGATAACCATGAAACGAACGTTCCAGGACCGTCATTTGAGAGACCTGGATTAGATGACATTCCTCCTGTTGATCTCTTTTCTGTTTATGAATTTGTTTCTTTCTTTTTTCAATCATTGTTTCCCAGTAAAAATTATACGTACAAGGGCTAGAGACAAGAACTATTACACTTCTTCGAGGGTGATAGAGTGCAAATGGGAGCTGGATGTGCTCTTGGTTTTGAGCAGAGCTAATGGAAGGTATAAACATGCATATAATAAGTGTAAGTCTAGATATAACAATGTACTGCAAGAATCTAACAAACAATACTATGCTAACAAAATATTGAATAGCGATAATAGATCAAGATGCACTTGGCAGGTTGTTAATGAGATCAATGGGAAGAGCTCATCACAGAAAGAGTTTGGTATTCCAGGTGATCCACATGTTGTCAGTAATGACCTGAATCAGTTTATGGTAGATGCAGCACCAAATTTGGTAAGGAATTTGCCAACACAAAATTTTGAATGTAGCATATTGTATAATCCAAATTCTATGTTCCTTACACCCGTAACCGTTCTGGAGGTACTGGAAATAATAGACAAGATAAAAAACAAAAGTAGCTCAGGGTATGACGAGATATCTGTCAATCTTATTAAGGGTTGCGCTGAACAGATTGCAATTCCTCTCTGCCACGTCATAAATAATTCTTTCAAGCAGGGCGTTTTCCCTACAAATCTCAGATTGGCTGTGGTCAAGCCCTTATACAAAAAGGGAGATCCGACTGTGCCAGAGGCTTATAGACCTATTAGCCTTCTTTCTTCCTTCTCGAAAATATTTGAAAAGGCTATGTGTCTTCGTTTGTTGTTTTTGAAACAACGCAATTTTAATTTAATTAGTGAGAGGCAGCATGGTTTCTTGGCAGGGAAGTTTATAAACAGTGCAGTGTTCGACTTTGCGAGTGGGATTGTGGGCCACCTTGAAAGCAAGAATGTAGCCATGGGTGCATTTTTAGATCTCTCAAAAGCCTTTGACAGCTTGGACCATGACATCTTGCTTGACAATCTTGAACGCTATGGAGTTAGAGGCTCTCCACTGAGGTGGATAGAATCGAACTTGAGAGGTCGTATGCAGAGGGTTGTAATCCAGAGGGATGAGCATAACTACTGCTCAGAGGACAGGCCAATGGCTATGGGTGTTCCACAGGGCAGCGTTATCGGGCCATTTCTTTTCATCTGCTACATCAATGACTTGAGCAAGGATGTGGCGGACGGGAGTGTGTCGATTGTAAAATTAGCCGATGATACCAACATACTGGCTGGAGCAACGACTGTAGAGAGGGTCCTGGCTGTTGGTTGGCATTGTCTAATGTCTGCACAAAGATGGTTCGATCAAAACAAACTTATACTTAATGCTAACAAATCGAGTTTTGTATTATTCAGATCGAAACAGTCATCACTTGCCTGTCCGGATAATGCTGTGTTGCTCTCACAGGTGGTACCAATCACATCAGAAGCTAAATTTCTGGGTATTTATGTGGATTGTCACTCCACTTGGGAAAGGGAGGTTGATTATGTCTTGAACAAGCTTAATAGCTGCTGCTATATGCTCAGGACTCTAAAGCAATATGTCGACTTGAAGACCTTGCTAATCACATACTATGCAAACTTCAATTCCATCATGAAGTTTGGAGTTCGTTTCTGGAGAAACAGTGCGACTGCATCAAGAGTCTTTCTTGTGCAAAAACGGGCATTAAGAATTATTATTAGTATGAGTAGGCTCGAGTCATGCAGGGGAGTTTTTAAAACACACAGTCTTCTCACCCTGGCTGGTTTGCATATATATGAATCTGTGACATTCCTGCATAATAACAAGCACCTTTTGATGAAATACTTACCTGATCATGAGCTTAACACCAGATCTCTTCACTATAATATACCCTTACATAAGTTAACACTCTTTAAGCGAAGCCCTCTCTACTCATGTATTAGGTATTATATTCGCCTTCCACTGGCAGTAAAGCAAAATGCGTCAGCCTCAACTTTTAGGAAGAGTGTTAAACGATTTCTTGTACAGTTGGAACCCTATACTGTTGCTGAGTTTATGTCATAGGAGTGAATCATTCTCTGTGTATGCAAACATGGTGTAGTTTCTTGTATTATTGTGCTGTTACGATTACCTATTTTAACTATAACGCAGCAATGTCATTATTACCTTCTAATTGTATTACTTTATAATTCTACCGTCCGCTTCAATGCCTATTGAACCCTGGATTTTATCTTGTTTTGTCTTTTAACTATTTTATTGTCTTATATTTTAACAATTTTAAACTGTCCTTTAGTGTTCTCTATTTCTATTCCTATTGTGATTTTATATTCTATGTTTTATTTTTATTTTAATACTATGACGCCATTTGTTAAATACTTCTAAGTATTTTTTGAAATATAGGATTTTTGACTTTGACTTTGGCTTTGACTTTCTAACGGTACAGTTCCAGTACCGTCATTTGAGAGACCTGGATTAGATGACAATCCTCCTGTTGCTCTCTTTTCTAACGGTACAGTTTCTGATATTGACGAGTCTGGATATCTTAATCCAATAATGCAAGAAAATTACATATTCGCCAAGGCATTATACATTTTACCTGAAAATATTGAAATATTGGTTAATCACAAAGAAAAGACTGACCAATTATTAAAGGTAAAGAAGACACTGATAACTTATTAGAAATTTTACCTGAGAAGACTGAAGAACTGATTAAAGATAAAGACGATACCGATCTTATTAGACATTTTACCTGAGAAGACTGAAAAACTGAATAAAGATAAAGAATTCACTGATAACTTATTAGATATTTTCCCTGAGAAGACTGAAGAACCGATTAAAGATAATGAAGACCCTGATAACTTATTAGAAATTTTACCTGAGAAGACTGAAGAACTGATTAAAGATAAAGACACTTGTTAGACTTTTTACCTGAAAAGACTGATGAGTAACTGATTAAAGATAAAGAAGATACTGATAACTTATTAGAAATTTTACCTGAGAAGACTGAAGAATTGATAAAAGGCAAAGAAGAGACTGGCCCACCCGAGAAGATCAAGGAACTGCTTGAAAATAAAGAAGAAAGGGGTGAGTTATTAAAATGTTTACCTGAGAAGACTGAAGAGCTGATCAAAGATAAGGAAGAGACTGAAAAACTGGTTACAGTTAGAGAGGAGATTAACAAATTATTACAAAAATTCCCTGATGAGACTGAAAAACTTGTACCAGTGCCCAAACCCAATAATAAAATCAACGAAAATATTTCTGAAAACATATTGTTGGCTACTCCTGAAAGTTGTGCATTTGGAAAAGTAGAAACTAAAACCGATTATTTGTCACAAGAGTTTGCGGATGTTAATAATAAACACAAAGATGTTGCCAGCAGAGCATCTACAAGTAATGTTAACATTTTAAGTGTAGTAAACATACCACCTGCTTGCGATACTAACGTACTTCAGCAAGTGTTGTTATACCTTAAGCCAATACCAAAGAGCAGCAAAGAGAAAATAAGTCAAAAAAGGCCAAGTGCAATATCATCAGAATTGTGGCGACAGCTTGAACAAGAAAAAGAAGATATCAAAAAAAGAAAAAAGAAGAAGTGCAAAAGCGAAAAGACGAGGCGCGAAAGAAAAAAGAAGCTAGGCAGGCAGAAATCGAAAAAAGAAGAAGAACTAAAAAGGGAAAAAAGAAATCAAAAGAGGAAAGTGGTGGTTTTAATCCGCAAATGGTTGAACAGCAAGATGAAATTAGCATGAATACGGAACAAGTTGATAAAAATCGTATACTTTGTTCCTTGTGTGATGAGGAATTAATCAGTGACACGGAAGATAACGACTTGAAAAATATTGGATGTGATGATTGTAACCGCTGGTATCATTTAATATGTTCCACTTTTAAAGGGCAACTTTATGAAGATGTTTATAACAACTTTTTGAACTTTATGAAAATGTATGTTTTTATGTTGCTTAGCTTTTCTTAATATAATAAATGTGTTACGATTTCTATTTTTGATTTTTATTTACTCATCTGTCTTTAAATAAGATACTTCTAAAAAGCTACCATCTATGAGACGGACGACTACTGGGATTCTAGTATTCGGATATAGGATTTTCATGTCCGACTATTGGTAAATTGTGACTAAATTCAGATTTCAAAAAATATTTTTGTATGGCGCTATAGGTCGACTACTAGAATTACATTGTTCCAAGCAATTATATGCACTAATACATAGATAACTCTTTTGACAAATTTAGATAGAAAGCTGTACATAAAACCGCGAAAACAATGTTTCAGGTCTTCAGGTGCCTCTACCCTATATCGTTTTCGAGGATGTATTCCGGATAAAGAGTAAAATGATATGATATTTTGTCATAAATAATTTATTAGATAAACATTAAATTTTCTATACATAGATCTCTAGATGTTGGGTCTGGACAATTTGGCAGAAACATTAAATGAAGATAGCTTCGTGATGTTTTCGGGAAGTGACTGGAAGTCCATTATTTTTAATAGAACAAAAATAAAGCCACCTCAATATATATCCTGCAAGTGAAAAGGCCTTAAAATTTTCTATTTAGTGATATATCAAAAGTTATATTTGTTTTCGAAATGAGGGCCCAGCTAGGAGCCCTTTCTATAAGCCCTTCACGACGTGCGTTCCTCCTTATGACATGAGAGCGAGCGCTGGGGCTCACAGACCATTTACCAAAAAAGAATTTGCTCTTATAATTTTTGAAGTGAACGCTTCTTTTGGCTCGTTCAGCATACTTATTCCTGGATGATGAATAAGACTTACAGCCATGTCAGTACTAAAATGCCATAATTCACTGGAGGATGCCGCCCGCAAAAACAGAATCTCTGTGTGCTGGGCTAAAATACATGCACAATGCGAAGGTAACAAATCAGCGGATAAATTGGCTAGACTGTCAGCCAGTTCAAACATTATGGGTGCCGGCCCTTCAAATCTACCTATCTTGTCGACGATACATTTGATACAAAATATCACCCATGCAGACTTTAGGGCAAGATGGGGCGAAACAACTAACTGTCGACTAGCCAGGGAGCTACTAAGCTACCCCAATGAGGTATCCATACCTGGATATATCAAGGAAGACCCTACGACTCATGCCGGGGATTCGGACTGTACACTGCCAGCTAAGTAAACATCTCCACACAATGAGATTATGTGAGACACCTCTATGCAGAGGCTGTGAACAGGGGGACGTAACAGTAGAGCATCTGCTCTGCGATTGTGACACTGTTTTGGAACTAAAACGGCCTACACACGTAACTATTTAACGTACTGCATGCGGTACGATATCGGTCGAATCTGTTACAGTAACGATAAATCGTAGCGTGTGTGGGCAAATTGGATGCTTCACAGTAAGCAGTTGTCGTATCGTTCGCAGTACGGATCTTCCATAAAATATCGTATCAACGGTCGTGTTTGAACGCAAGTTGGTACGTGTGTAGGTGTAGAGTCACGGCTGCGGCAGTTACGATTTTCCTCATAACTGTATCTTGTCTCGTAATTTTATTACAAATTAAAGCCAACAAAGACGTACAAGTATCAGAATCCATTCTTAAGTCATTTTTAAAATCAAGAGGCTCGTCTTGTTCGAGTACTTTTAACAACCCCATATGTGAATATTTGCTTCTGTCCAACAGCCACTTTTTACACCATTTTTTCTTTTTTACTGTTCATCATCTTCATCAATTAACAACACTGTAACTAAAAGAGCGGGAGCTATTCTTTTTGAAATTCTGGAAGACATATTATTCCACTGTTTGCTGGCTTTTACCGCCTCTAAACCGCAACTGCAATAATCTGAAATGCTGCAGTACGATGTGTTGCATCGTGTGTACAGAAAATTGTTGTACTGCAAGCCGTACCATTTTCTCTACGATATGCAGTTCAACGTGCAGTACGATAAATCGTTACGTGTGTAGGCCGCTTTAGGGAATCCATTTTGGGAGAACCATGGCCAACCGTGGCATTTCTCAGAACAGCATTCTCGGGCAACATCGCCGCCTTTTTTACAACACTAGGCTGGGCGATGGCCTAGATGGATTGGTTGACCTAGGGAGGACACACAGGGGGGTCCAATGGGGTTTAAGCGCCGTGGCCTTTCAAGGCCATCCTCTCACCATTTCCAGATTCCAGAAGACTGAGCTGTCACGCTCAGATATGTGACGCTCATTCGGGTAAAATCGACGTCGATTTCAGTCAAGCGAAAGAGAGTGAACCGACAGGAGCGATTTCAGTTACCATAAACCTATGGTTTCATTCTTATTTTTCTGGAAAATGCATGATAATGGAAATTTAGGATTTGGCCATCCATGGTAAATTGTTTTGGGCGATCAGATTTTCAGTTTACTAGTTATTAGGTACGTCAAATTTACGATTTTCAAATTAAATAATTTGATGACATTTTCTGGACACGTACCTTTCCGAATCATGAAAATTGGCGCGAATCGGAAAGTGGACAGTATTTTTTGGGGCTAATAAATTTTTGAAGAACGGGGTCACTTTGAGACGTTCTAGTGTCGAAATAGTCGCGAGAATCGAAAAGACTGAGACGATAGTTCGATGGGGAATATCTAGGAGAAAATCTCTCGAAATGCTTCTTCGCTTCTCTGTTTCGAAAATGTCGTGAAAATGGACCTTTAACATCGATTTCTAAGTCAAAAAATTGAGGTTTTTTTTTCTCTTGGTGATGATTATTTGACGAGAATGTACGCCATAAACTCATAAAAGATACTTTGGAAATGATTATGCCTTTTATACATGCAGGGGAGCTAGTTGAATTTAAATTTTTCGCCATTTCGAGTTTTGACACGACACGTCACCACTTAATGTTTTATTACTGGAAAACCGAATAATCTGGAGCAACCAAACTTTAGTACCTTAAAGATATGAACAGAATATATAAAACTATCCGATAGATCCAGCTGAAAATGTAGAATTGGTGATTTTTTGATTTTCAGTTTGAGAAATCTACTTTAAGCCAACGTGTCATCCAAATTCGTAAATTTCGTGATCTGTGCTATAATAAAGTTCTGTGACAATTTTCCAAAAAAATTATCGCAAAAAATTTCCAGTTTTCAATATTTCGACAACTTTACGAGTGCTTTTAATAAGAAATTTGAAGGAATACCTCTTCCAATATTTTGACGTACCGTTTATGTTAAAACAGGTAGATATTTAATTGCCTGAAATCAGCGGCGGCGCGTCGGGGGGACAAGGGGTGGCCCGGGCCTCTTCTTTTGACTTTAACTTAGTTTTTATTATCAGACAAAAACTTATTAGAAACAACAACATGGCATTTTCTAAGTATTTTTTAAGTTGAAATTTGAGATATATGCTTTTGAAGTATGTTTTTACTTTTGTCGTGTTGTCTTAAACACTCACACTCAATTTTTTGTTTATAAATATAAGACCCAGTATCCCTATAGTTAATATCCCGATATATCTATGTTTTGTTCAGGATAAATTCTGTTTAAGCGCATAACCTAGGCGCACAAAGAAAATTTTATAAATAAATAAAATACGAAAATTGATCTAGTAGGTACATAGGTTATGTTACAACTGTAATAAATTTCTTTGTAAACTTTGTAAAATAAATTTGTTGTATAAATGTTGTTAATATCGTAACAAAAAAAGATGAGTTACTTTGTTTACTTATTTTTGTGTTTTACGCATCACAAATTTTTCATTTGGGCCCCATAAATTGGTCACAAGGGGCGCCAAGAACGATGTTAACGACTTTTGAGTGAAAATTGGGCGCGGAACCCCAAAATTTTTCAGCCCCCGACTGCCATCGCCTTTCCGACGGCAGACAACACTTTTGCAAGTTTTTATCTGGAAACCACATCGTGTCCTACACCCTCCCCCCCTCATGCCCCTGGAGAACATCCTGGCTTATTCTCTTTTCGGCCTCCCCCCCCCACTTTTGCACTGCCTGAAATCCCATTCAAAATGGTTTCCGGAAAAATGGGTCAAGATCGGAAAATGAGGATATTTTTTGGTAATTAAAGGATTTTATAGCAAATTTCAGGGAATAGTTTGGGTTTTCTCCTTTAAAATGATTTGAAGCTGGGATAATGGGCCAGGCTAGGATAATTTTGACATTTTTCAAGCGATAAGCAGCTGTTTCTACCAATTTTATAGAAGATTTCGAGGTAAAATTTCATTCTAAACATCCAAGTTGTGACGAGAAATTTCACAATATAGCACACAAAAATGTTTTCGCTTCTGTCGTGTGGCCTTAACCATACACCGTGTTTTTTTTACTAAACTAACAAAGCTCAAAATTTTGAATTTAAATATGTAATTCCGAGTTGAAACTCAGAATGCCGAGTTTGAGCTTCGTTTAGAGTTAAAAATCGGAATTTCGAGGATCGATGAACTCGATACCGAATATACAACTCAAAATTTCGAGATTCAGTTCAGAATGCCCGACTTTAAACTCGAAATACCGATATTAAATTTGGTATTCTGAGTTCTTAAAATTAAGCTCATAATTTCGACATTAGACATTTTTTTATAAAATTTACGGACAATCAATGTATCTTCCGATAAGCTTGATCGTAACCATGTTTTAACTAGAGGTATACAAAAAGTATCTACCGGGTAAAAAGGTCGGATACTTTTTTATCCGGTAGATACTTGTTCTTATAACTGAAGCTGCATTACCCTTCTGAATAGCCATTCTAGTTCTCGATTCTTGAATTCGATGTATGTTGGGATAAAAATACAATAATTTTTTAAAATATGTTTTTATTATATTATTTTAATAAGATATACAATTATGAAAACAATAAAATACAATAATAATTATGAAAACTAAAGATTGAAAATTTTTTGGTTCAATCCCTGCATTTCAAGAATTTTTCCTATAACTGAAGCTACATTACTCTTCTGAATAGCCATTCAAGTCCTCGATTCTTGAATCCGATGTATGTTGGAATAAAAATACAATTATTTTAAAAAATATGTTTTTATTATATTATTTTAATAATATATACCTACAATTATTAGGATATGAAATGAATAAAATACAATCATTATGAAAACTAAGGATTGAGCATTTTTTGGTTCATTTACTGCACTTCAAGAATTATTCCTATGACTTAAGCTACATTACCCTTCTGAATAGCCATTCTAGTCCTCGATTATTGAATTCGACGTATGTTGGAATAAAAATACAATAATTTTTAAAAATATGTTTTTATTATATCATTTTAATAATATAAGTATACAATTATTAGGATACGAAATTAATAAAATGCATCAACTAGGAAAGTTAAAGATTGAAAAATTTTTTGGTTCAATTCCTGCATTTCAAGAATAATTGTTCTTATAACTGAAGCTACATTACCCTTCTGTATCTTTGTTTCTTAAATTCGATGAATGTTAGGATAAAAATACAACAATTTTAAAAAATATATTTTTATAATATTATATTAATAATATACAGTTATTAGGATATGAAATTAATAAAATACAATAATTAGGATGTTTCCTAAGAAATTAAACTGTTTATTTTCTGTTGCAAACTATAGAATAGTGAAAAAAAATCGATATTTATTTTTTTATTTCCACTAAAGTTGATTTTAGTTTTGTATATATAGATGTACGATGCATGGTGTGACGTAATAATTCATGTGTATTCTGACGTCATAAGCACATTTCAAGGCGTTGTATTGGTTGTATCTGCCTCATTTTTCGACTTATGAAAAAAAGAAAAAACACGTGTCCACTTATTTTTCATGGGCTATCAAAATCAGCAATAATTTTTTTTTCAAACTTCCTCATTATGGAAACTAAAAATTGAGAATTTTCTGGTCCAGTCTATGTAGGTACGTCAAGAATTGTTCCTATAATAACTAAAGCTACATTACCCATCTGAGTAGCCATTCCAGTCCTCGGTTCTTGAATTCGATGTATGTTGGGATAAAAATACAATAATTTTTAAATTATGTTTTAATTATATTATTTTAATAATATATGCAATTATTAGGATAAAAAATTAATAAAACACAATAATTATGATTATGAAAACTAAAGATTTAACACTTTTTGTTCCAATTCCTGCACTTCATGAATTGTTCCCATAACAGAAGCTACACTACTAACCCAAACTAAACCTTCTGAATAGTCATTCTAGTCCTCTGCATCAAAAATGAAAAATTATTTATTACTATGCTTGTTTTGTGATTTGTAGTCTTTAACATTGTTTTTGTTGACTTAATTTGTTATGTTAGTGATCCTCTTTTAAAGGTTTAAATTGTTATTTTTGTCATAATTTGTAAGTTTCATGCTGCATGATTATTGTTATCCAAGTCCGTATTCACGAAAAAGTATTCTATGTTTAAACTGAGAATATCTCGTTTGAAGTCGTAATTCCCAGGTTAGACTCGAAATTCTGAATTTGACTTTTTGTCTTTCAGTCACCCTCTTGTATGTTTTAAAAATACATTTTTTAAATAATCTTAAATTCAATAAAATTTTGATTAAATAATTTCAATAGAAAATATTAAAATAAGTCTAAGATTAAAAACATTATATTTAAAAAAAAATCAATAACGCCTCAATTTTTATATTTTTCAGGGAAATCACTAAAAAGGAAACTTTAAGGACACTTCAAATGTTTACAAATATACACTTTCCGGAAAAAAACGGATACCTACGACATAGAATTATCATTTACCAAAATATACATCTTTATGAACTTTAACTCCGGCTGGAGCGACTCT